>VMDO01005588.1:0-110053 GCA_007922755.1 Pedetes capensis
TGTGGGTGCGTGTGCGCGAAATCTCCTCCAGATCTCTGGGATTCTGTCCGCTCCCTGTGTTATGGCTAAATGGCGGTGGTCCCGCTGCTGGCCACTGTGTAGCTCCTCTGAAGCCCAATCCCTAATTTCAGTGTACGCCTAGTTTCATTCTTTATCTCTCAAACTAAATTATCTGTTTCTATTTATTCAGTTTGTGTTTTAAACCCCTAATCGAGGCTTCTTATTGCTCCGGGACAGAAGGTGTGTGTTGTCTGTCCGCCATCTTGACTCCTCCCCCCCCCTCATTTATTTCTTCATTCATTTCATGAACAGATTTTGAAGTTCTATTTGTATGTAGGAGATACTGATTAATCCTTAAAAATGCCTTTTGTTGGTATTCAGAATATGGGGGTAGGGGGATTTTGAGATTAAGAATCACTGCAGTATGCTGTGCATCTGCTGGACCTCTTCTAAGCTTGGGACTTGTTTTTTAAGAATTATGTGGCTACTAATTCCAGGGAACAGATGGAGTTTACACAATTAAATTATTTGTAAAGATCCTAGGATATGAATCTGACAAAAGACTTGGCTGGGTCTATAAATAAACGAAGATTCCTGTGTTGAAATCTCCTTTACAACCCCCCAGATATGATCTCACTCAAAAGTCTGCCTCATTCCTACTTTCTCTTACTCCTGAGGGCAGGAAGCTTACTCAAATGGGTCATCTACCCTTGGTATTCTACCATTCCATCCACTGCTGAAGACAGTTTAGGATTTACAGTGGTCACGGTTTACCATTGATATTCCCAGACTTGCACCAAGATGAACCCTCTTGCTCTATTCCACAGAATATCTTTGATTCATCACTACAGACTTTCAGGACTACTTAAAATAGTGTCTGGCATACCACATGTTATCTATACCTATCAACTTTAACATCTAGAGCTGAGAAGAGCATAACAACTTTATCCTCATCCAGGTTGCTAAAGTAGAACATAGTGGGGCAAAGGACAGAACTCTATAATAGCTAAAAAGGTTGCCTCCAGGCTGAAGTGAATTCATTAATCAATCTATATTGTTTGTTGTTAGGTGATGATGAGTCGAGTCTAACTCATAGTGACTTTATGCACAACAGAACAAAATACCTCCTGACACTCTGCCATGCACATGATCTTTTTTTATTTTAAAGCCTTTTGTTGCAGTCACTGTGTCAATCCATCTAGTCGAAGGTCTTTCTTTTTTTCATTGACCCACCACTCTCCCAAACATGATGTCCTTCTCTAGGAATAGGTCAGTGGAGGTCCCTAGGGCTTTACTCCATTCTGGTCATTAAGGTCGACTCTACTTTGAGCCAGCAACTCTTCTCCAGTTGTCGTGTAAGTGCCTTCCAACCTGGGGTGGGGTGGGGAGTATTCATTTTCTGGCACTATATTAGATAGTGTTTCTCTGCTATTCATACAAGATTTCTATGGCTAATTGTTTCAGGAGTGGGCTGCCAGGACCCTTTCCGTAGTCTGTCTTAGTCTGGAAGCTCAGCTGAAACCTGTCCACCACGGGTGGCCCTGCTGGTATCTAAGATACTGGAGGCATAACTTTCAGCATCACAGCAACACATAGGCCCCCACAATATGGCTGACAGACAATGGGGAGAAACCATCTGTATATTTATTTAAAGCATCTAGGATCTTTTCTTTTTTCTATCTCCTTAAAGATTTTTGGACTTCATTTCTCTCATAATGAAGTGGGGTTTTTTGTTGTTGTTGTTGTTTGTTTTTTGGGGTTTTCTTTTCTTTCCTTTTTTTTTTTTTTTTTTTTGCTTTTTGAGACAAGGTTTCACTCTGTAGTCTAGCCTGGCCTTGAATGTACATCAATCCTCCTGCCTCAGCCTCCTGAATGCTGGGATTCCAGGTGTGCACCATGCCAGCTTCATAATGAAGATCATATGTATTTAATATTAGGGATAAAAAATAAGTTGAAAACCCAAGTAAGCTCATCTCTCTCTGTTAACCAACTTATATTGAACTTGCTAGGGACCAAGTCATGTGCAATGCATAGTGACCCTCATAGAGTTTTCAGTGGCTGATTGTTTCAGGATTGCTTTGGGAGTGGATTGCCACATCCTTCTCCCATTTTTGCAGTTCTAGGAATCGAACTCGATACCCTCAGAGACTGCAGAGCGGTGCTCTACCAACTGAGCTAAATCCCAGCCCTAGCTAAATCCACCCCCTGGTGTTTTCACTCGCATCATATGGTTGTGAAAGCTGGACATTGAACATGAGAGAATTGATGCTTTTAAATTACAGTGCTGGAGATGATTATTGAATATATCATGGACTGCTAAAAGAATCAACAGATCTATCCTAGAAGAAGTGCAACCAGAGTGCTCCATGGAAGCAAGAATGGCCAGACTGTATCTTACATATTTCAGACATGTAGTCAGGAGAAACTAATCCCTGGAGAAAGACACCATGTTTGGGAGAGTGGCAGGTCAGAGAAAAAAAGGAAAACCCTCCACCAGATGGATTGACACAGTGTCTGCAACAATGGGCTTAAACATAAATAAGATGGTTTGCCTGGCACAGAATCGGGAAGTGTTTCTATCTGTTGTACATAGGGTCACTATGAGTTGGACTCGACTTGAGATAAATAAATAACTCTTCTCCAAATTTAGTTTAAAATTTCTCTTTTTTTGTTTCTGGTACACTTCAGCTTATTTTTGATATATCATTTTCATCACGTCTGTCATACTTTTTAAAAATGGACACAAGCTTCTTTCCTGTTATCTTTGAATAGCTTATTTGTAAGAGAGCTTCCTGTGTGGTCACGTTGATTTCTTTAGGTCTCTTCCCTATCCCACATACTTGGTTCCTCATCAGGAAATTCTTCCTGACCTATTTTCCCTAACTCTGGTTTCTGACTGTGTGATTATGCTATTTTATTCCCTGAATTTAAAAAGCCTCATATACTAACTCTATTTGAATTTTATTTTTTGTTTCTGAAGACTTTTATTTGCTACTTAAGCTCAATTTTACCTGTTTTCCTTTCTTTTATTTTTGGTCATCCCTAACTTGGCAATTATGAATCCCAGATAATAGGAAGATATTCTTCCCAAGTGTTGTGGTTTGGATCTTGAGTGTCTCTCAAAGGCCCATGTATTTAGAAGCTTGATCCCCAATTTAGTGCTACTGGGAGGTGGTGAAGCCTTTAAGAAGGGGGTCCTCATGGGATGTTTTTGGTCATTGGGGGCATGGCCTTGAAGGGGATTGTGAGAGTCCTGGTCCCTTTCTCTTCTCTTTTGCTTCCCAGCCATGAGGTAAGCAGTTTTGTTTTACCTACCACTGTTGCCATGATACGCTACCACAGGCCAAAAACAGTGGGCCAACCAGTTATGGACTGAAGCCTTTAAAACTATGAGCCAAAATAAATCTTTTGTTTATAATTTGATTATCTCAAGTGTTTGTTATAATAATGGAAAGCTAATATTCCGGTTCTCTTTGAAGCTCTTAGTTTAAGGTTCTACTTCGCCAGCCAGTTCATCAGAATTAGGTCTGAATTAGGTTAGCTTTTACCTCACCATTTCTTTGGTTTCTGTCTTTTAGCAGAATTAGACTCCCAACAGCTCTCTGAATAATCAGAATTTCCAATCACTCTATTATCATCTCTGCCAGTTTTGTACCATATGTCAGGAAAGTAGTCATGCCTTCTAGAGATGGCAGTTATGGTATTCCCTCACTTCCGCTTCTAACTACCCGTACCCTATCAATGCTTTACCATGATTTTACCTTCAGTCCCTATATTTTTATAAAGATATTCCATTGGGTATTCAGCTCTTAATATGTAAGAGATACTTGTTGCCCTCAATCAGATCAGTTTCTTTAGATTCAGATAAAGATTGCTGGTCTGTATTTCCATTTAAGTCCTATCTGTCCAAACTTAGGTGATTTATTAGTTATATTTAACTAATTAGTTATGTTTAATTATATTTATTATATTTACTATATTTAATTAGTTATATTTATTTAGTTATATTAATTATATATTAATTTATTATATTTAATTAGTTATATTTAAATATAACATATGAAGTTATATTTAATCTCATATTAAAATTTAAATCAGTCTTCTTACTTACAGTATTGTTGTCATTAGGTGCCATCAAGTCAGGTCCAACTCAAAGTGAACCTATGTACAACAGAACGAAATACTCCCCAACACTGTGCCATGCCTGGCACTGTGTCAGTGCTTCTCTGCTATTCACAGAGTTTTCTATAGCTGATTGTTTCAGGATTGTTTTAGAAGTACGCTGCCAGGTCCTTCTTTCATTTTTGCAGTGCTGAGGATCAAACCCAGAGCCTCAATGTGCAGAGCAAGCACTCTACCAACTGAACTAAAACCCCAGCCCACTTATAATGTATATGTTAATGTTTGGCTACCTGAATCTGTAAGATTTGTATCCTTTTGATACAAAGATTTGACCTTTTTCTGTGAATTCCTCACTACTTTCTATTCTTTAGATAGCTCTAAAGTTCTACAGTATTTGGTTTGATTTTTTTTAATTGGCTTTCTTTTTTATTATTTTGCTCATTTCAGTTTTCTTAGGACAGTACATACTTTTGGCAAAAACTAAGTTTTATGAGGAAGTGCCTTCCACTTCTTGCCAAGAGCTCATAATGATGGTGTCTTAAATCATGATAAAATAAGATTCTACGTTTGAAGCATGTTTTTTATAGCCAGACTCTGTGATCTACCTTCTCTTCCAAAGTCACAGCCCTGAGGTAATGTCCTGACCTTATGGTGGTAGGTTATCTGCTCTGGGTCAGTCATCTAATGATGGTAGTGGCTTCTGTTAAAATAGCTACAGGTTCTTACTTGATTCTCTTGACATCACTCACATTCATTTGTTGAAAGACAAAAGGAGAAAAGATTATTGAAATGTGATAGGAAATTAGATGAACCATGAAGTCCCTTCCAGTACAAATGTAATGAAAATAAGAGGGGTCTGTGAACTTTGTATGTTAAAATATTCTTACATTGGATAATGATTTAAAAGATTTCATCCTTGATATTCTTCCTTAAGAAATCATAACTCTTTTTAATTTAGCATTGCTTACTTAGTATCCTTGAGTGTTCTTTAAAGAGCTTCCCTTTGCCAAAGGGTGGAAATATCTTAAACGTCCATCCAAAGATGAATGGATAAACAAAATGTGGTATATACATGTACTGGAATATTTTTTGGCCTTAAAAAGGAATGAAGTTTTGATATATTCTGCAACATGGATGAACTCTGGAAGATATTATGCTAAGTGAATAAGCCAGAAATAAAAGGACAAATATTGTATGGTTTCACTTCTATTAAGTACCTAGAATAGTCATGTTTATAGTGACAGAAAGTATAACTTTGGTAACTGAGCCCAAGGGTAGGAGGCTAAAGGGAATCACTAGTTAATAAGTACAGTTTCAGTTTGGGGTGATAGAATCATTCTGAAAACGGATAATGGTACTGGTTGCACAATCATGTGATATGCCACTGAATTGCATGCTTAAAGGTGGCTATGATGGTAAGTCTTAGATTGTGCATATTGTACCACAATGCTAACAGTAATAAAGGAGAACTGTACTCATGCACCAAAGTTGCCTACCAGCAAATTATTATAATCCATATTGGTATTTGAATGGACCAATGAATATCACAGGGTTGGCCCCAAGGTGAAGATGTCAGTGGCCAGATGGCTCTGGATTTCCATATATTAGCAGGTATTGAAACTGAGAATGAGGAAGCTTGTGCAGGAAACCTCACTTGGTATAACATGAGAGCCATTAAAAGAGATAATTCAGACATAAATTTCTCGCAGAAATATTTCCACATAGAAACTCACTCCCTTAGGGCTAATGTCTCCTCCTTGAAATCTCTTTTGGTTGGTTCATCATATGAATTTGTGTGGATACTTCCCACCATAACTATCATTTGCTACATAAATAAAAGGTCAATTAGTAATGTGTATGACCTTAGATTACAATCTTAAATCCTCAAGAACCTCAGTCATGGCTCTGCTTAAAGGCATGTGGTCACTCAGCATCAGTTGCTTGTTACTCACTATTGATTTGGCTTCTTTCTTGAATAATGTAACTTTGTTATTTAATAATGTCCTCTTCTCCTTTCTGTGCTCACAGTAGCCTAAAGACTGTATCATGTATGAACACATAAAGATAGATGTGGGCTCTGCATGATTTTTTTGACTGATAAAACACAGTATTTTCATAACATGTATAATGTTTCATTCATGTTGTGAAATTTTGAGCATTTTATAATAATTATCATCAATATATCAATATAATTATCAATATCAATATCAATATAAGTATAGGATTTCCTTCCAATACAAGCTCTCCCATAACTCTTAAGAGTGTGGAAACTCAAACCTTTCCTTAATTTTCCAACTAGAATTTTGATCCATTGTCCATTCTTAGATTTATAAGCTCTACCTCAAGTGTACGTCTCTGATAAGTTCTTACATGCATGTGAATGAAACTTTAGCACTTGTTTATAATCACATTACAATGCATGTCTCTGGCATGAGTTTTTCCATGTTTAGAAGAGAACTGTAGACTACTACATGTTTTATTTACCACATTATTTACATTCATAGGGCTTTTCCTCCAGTATGATATCTTTCAAGCCTGTAGCCGTTAGCCCTGTGGCATCCGATCCCATCAGATCTCGGAAGCTAAGCAGGGTCGGGCCTGGTTAGTACTTGGATGGGAGACCTCCTGGGAACAGCAGGTGCTGTAGCCTTGGGAGACGTACTCCACAACTCACTCCCAAAAATCAATCCACCATTAAAAACCCTATGAACAGCAGAGAAGCACTGACAATAGTGTTTCTCCTGTTGTACGCAGGGTCGCTATGAGTTGGATACCAGCTTGACAGCACCTAACAACAACAATGATATCTTTCATGTACTTGAAGAGAACCACAATATCTAAAGGCTTTATCACTGTGTTTACATTCATAGGGCTTATCTCTAGTATGAATTATTTTATATTCTCAAATGTGTAATATCTGAAAGCTTTACCACATGGTTTGCATTCATATGGTTTTTCTCTAGTATGTACTATTTCATGTTCTTGAAAGATACAGGAAGATGTGAGAGTTTACCACATAGTTTACATTCATAGGGCTTTTCTCCAGGGTGAGAACACGAACGGAGCTCAGAATTGTAAGGGCTTTACCATGCTGTTCACATACATAAGGTTTTTCTCCAGTATGATTTCTTGCATGAAGGTGAAAGGAGTCTGAGATGTCTAAAGGCTTTGCCACACTATTTACAGTCATAGAGTTTTTCTCCAGTATGTATTCTTTCATGTATTCAAAAATAGCTCTGGCATCTGTAGGCTTTATCACATTGTTTACATTCACAGAGTTTTTCTCCAGTATGTATTCTTTCATGTTCTTGAAAGGTACTGACCCTCCTGAAAGCTTTACTACATTCTTTACAATCATAGAATTTTTCTCCAGTATGAGTTCTTTCATATCTTTGAAGGGAACTGGAAGAACAGAGTTTTACCACATTGTTACTTTTGTGAGATTTTCCTACAACTTGTGCAGGCCCATGTATAAGAAAAGAACTAAGACAAAGGCCTTTGCTCCTCGATGGCATTCATAGGATTTTTCTTCACATTTATTTGTTGATGTATTTGAAAGGAACTTGGAAAATCAAAGTCTTTCAAACATCCCTTACATTCATAAAGTGCATTTCCAGTGCAGGTGACTGTGTTTCTTTGAACACTTGTGGCAGAAATGAAGGATTTCCCACATTCTTGATATTTATAAAACTTTTCTCCTTATTCCTCATGCTCATGTGGTTGGTATTCAAGCCGCAATATAATGTGCCTATAAAAGTGAGGCCCCCACTTGCCTGTTAGCTTGTCATGCTGTGGGGGCTTGTGTGTTGCTGTGATGCTGAAAGCTATGCCAACGGTCTTCAGATACAGCAGGGTTACCCATGGTGGACAGGTTTCAGCTGAGCTTGCAGACTAAGACAGACTAGAGAGAAGTACCTGGTAGCCCACTCCTGAAACAGTTAGTCACTGAAAAGCCTATGAGAAGCATTGTCAAATAAAAAAGATCATGTGCATGGTATGGTGTCTGGCAGTATTTTGTTCTGTTGTGTATAGGGTCACTATGAGTCGGACCCAACTTGATGGCACTTAACAACAACAATACAAGTGAGATTCTTGCAGGTTTCCAGCATCACATTTGTGTAGAAATTCTTCTGAGAAGGATCCAGCAAAACCTACTCTTCCTGGGTGAAGGTCATAGCTACATCCTCAGAGGATACCATGTCCATTTCTGAACTCCCAGGATCTCCCCAGGTTCTCCTCACAGCTTCTGTGTCATGTGCACCTCTCTCAGCAGCCAAGCAGGGATCCCAGTGTCTCCGTGAATTCTTATAGCCTGTGGTCTCAAGCTCATCACCATACTGATGGCCATTGTTTATAACATTGTTTATCTTTTCATTTTTGTTGCAGTTTCACCACTCTGATTGCCTCTCAACCTGGCTGCTTCATTTCATTGCCACTAACTACCTCATCTTCAGTCAAAAGCCTGAATTTCAAGACCTTTCAGGTAGATTGCCAATTTCTGCTTTGAAAATAAAACTTCTTTGTTCTTAGATTTAAGAAATAATTTGTAGAAAATAGTAGTTTCGACACAATAAGAATAGTCAATATGTAATATATTCCTTCTCAATTATGCAATGTGGTATTTGAGTACAATTTATAGTCACCAGCACTATATAAGTTGCCTCACTTGTGTCACACATGAAGTTTTCTAGTGATTATTTTTTAGTTCCAGTCCGTTTCTGAATGTGCATTTATTTCTGAGAGAGAGAGATAAGGTAGCAAAATATGTCCTCAGGTGGTATTTTGTTGTGATAAATGAGATCTTAGTTTTAACTACCTAAGTAAATCAGAAGCAAAATTTAAACAGTACATATTTAATTTTTTTCTTATAAAGAAACTTAACTGTTATCTATATGATTTTATATACCATGTATATAAGGGTTCCTTATATTACTTTGAAATAACAATTTTTTATTGATCACGTGTATGAAACTTGCTGATCAGAAAGTGTGTGTAATATAATTTCTAAGGTAAATTGCAAAGATTAAAACCAAAGGGTGAGACTTACAGTCCTGCCTGAGAGAAAAGAAAATGAATATGGCATAATTGTCAAGAGCGGGCAATCAGACTAACCAAATAACTAGATAAAGTGATTGCTCATGTTATTGACTCAAGTAAAAAGTAGAACTGTAAAGACAGAGAACTTAAAGAATATCTAGTCAAGTGTTTTCAAAATCCAGACAAATCTTCCAGTCTTCTAGGTGAACAGAAAGAAGAGGGTAAGTGAGGAAAAGTATAGGGAGAGAATAAAGGGAAAGGGAAAGAGAAGGCTAAAATCTACAGTTCTTAGACTCTTCCATTCCTCCTTCAGAGGTAGTTCCACATTTATCTACTTTGTATCTTAGAGTTCCACAAAAAATTTCACTTAGTAAAGATTCTGGTGGGTTAAAGATGTGAAAATCTCTTGGCTTCATTCAGCTACTTATACAGTTATTGACATCAGGGAACAGACAGTCAGTTTTTGGCAGATGTATTCAGCTACTCAACAAACATTGTATACCTGTTGGGAACCCCCCTCCATAAAGCTCGAGTGTTAAGACAGAAGAGTGATATGATCAAGTCAAAGTAAAACAATAGGTACCATTAAGTATGTTTTTGTAAGAAAAAACAAAGTCCGTTCATAAAGATAAAGTATGCTCCTGCTTACTGTCAGTTAGCGGGAACATTCATACATAGTTATTCTTTTAGAAGTCAGTTAAAAATTAACTGCATTTTGGTCTTAGAGCTACTTTTACTATTCCACCTTAGGTTATCTTCATTTGTAAAAGAATAATAATAAGAAGTTTGTATAGGTGTATGATAGACATGAAATACTGTTGCAGCCTTGAGCAAAACATAGTCATAAATCCATTAGGTTATTAATTTTGTTCTATTTTATTATTTATACAATTGCCTCTTAGGTACATGGTGACTAGCTGGCATGGTGAAAAGCAGGGCTGCAGGGTGTCATTTGAGCAGGCCGGGTAGGGAGCTGAGGCTGCAGTAGTGGCTATCTTCTGTTCTTTGGGTGAGATTTAAAAGGAGACACTGAGAGTTCTCTTTCCATGGTGTCTGTTCATGCCCAGCAGCCTGCTGTGGTGTGTGGTCCTCTTCAGCAGAGGAAAAATCCCTTTTGGATAAAGAGTTTAATTGTCCAAATCAGTGGCCACAAACTGACAGTCTGTGGGTTCAATGGAGCCTGCCAAGGGATTTTATTTGGACCACCCTTTTTAAATTATATCTTAATGTAGGCTCAGCTTTTTAAAATGCCAGATTTCTGCCTTATTTTGAAAAGTTGTTGGATCTGGGTACTGTGAGCCCATCTTTCCACATGGGGACAGGCGGAGCCAGGCAGTGGGTGCCCACCTAAGGGAAGAGGCCCTCCCCAGATGGCCCAAGTTACCTCTCCTCTCAGTCACCTTTACCTGGCCCACTTCACATAGTCTCTTGAAGTCTGAAAGGGTTCTGGTCACAGTTACTTTACAGCTTCCTTATAGAATTGCCCATTTTCAGCTTCAGAAGTAGTCAAATTATTGGAATTCTACAATTTTTTTCTCTTAACAGAATTTTTCATTTTCAGCGGTGTTTAGAAATCAGAAAATTAGACTGGAAGTGATCTCATGTCAAGGCAGGCATGGAGTCCTCAGAGCTAAATAGCTCATTAAATATTAAATGTTTACATATGGGATTCTTATGAAAACAAACAGTAACATACAAGAATATCTTACCTTTGGCGATTATGGGGTGGTTTCTCTCACAATTAGTTTAATTTAGCTCAGTATTGTATTGTGTATTATATACTGTGGAGTTTTTGTTTGTTTTGTTTTGGCTGACTGCCAGAGCTCAGCTGTGAACACTGTTAGCTGGAGTTGAGTGCTCACTGAAGGAATTTTCTCATATTGCCTTTTTTGCCTGGTGAAACCTGGAAACCTAATTTCCCTGAGTAGCTAGCTTGTCTCTTTTTGTCCAGGACCTGCAGCCTGGACCAACACCTTGGTAATTACATTCTAGGAGATGAGGTTAAACAGCAGGTGGAGAAGTAGAAACTGACTTAGCAGAAGGAGACCTAAGAGAACACAGAAGGGACGGGCAAAGCAATTCACCCAGCAGCATCCCAAAGGCCTTAGATATTTTAGGTATCAGGTGTTTCTGAAGCTAAGACAAGGCTTGGAGCCCAAAGCAGTGGAATTAGTCAAATGTTGATTAAGAAGCTTTGGCTAACACCCCTCTACCCATGGAAGAGATTCTTATAGAAGATGAAAAGCTTATTTCTAGAAAAATTAAACCAAAAATGTTGGAGAATCATGAATTCTGGAGGTAGCTGAGCTTGAGGGTCTGAAACATGAGGTTACCTGGAAGAATGTGTAGTTTATACAGCTTTGTGTCATGAGGCTCCAGCCTCCTTCCCATGTCCAGCTTCTAGAATTCTGGCAGTTAGGTGTTTGCTACCCTGGCTTCCAAACCATGGGCATGAGGTGGAAGCATCTTTCTCTGGCCAAAGAGGAAGCCTACAGGTCATCTAGGAGGAATTTGTTCAGCCATGCTATGGTGTATTCTACCAGTCAGCACCTCCTGCTTGTGCCCAGGAGGTTTTAAACAGCTTTCTGGAATGTCACCCTTAAATAGCAAAAGACATTGTGAACCAACAGATATTTGAAGCAGTTGCTAAAGTAAAAAATAGGTACCAAAAAAGAAAAAAGCTAAATCAAAATAGTAGAGAATGAACTTAGAGGAACAGGAATCCAGGAGTATAGGACTTCTAAAAAATAATTTAAAGCCCTAAAATTAATATCGTCAAAGAATTATATATATATAATAGGACTAGAACAATATTACAAAGACATAATATGTAGCTGGGTGTGGTAGCTCATGCCTAGAATCTGAGCAACTTTGGAGGCAGAGAAAGGATGATCATGGGTTTGATATAAGAGGCAGCCTGAGTAACTTGGTGAGACCTTGTCTCAATTTAGAAAATAAAAGTAAAAAAGGGGCTGGAAGTGCAGCTTACTGGTAGAGCACTTATAAAGTATGTGCAAAGCCCTGGGTTCAGTCCCCAAGTACTGCAAAAAAAAAAAAAAAAAAAAAAAGAAAAAAGAAAGAAAAAGAAGAAATAATGCTCATAATAATATTCATAGAGACAGAAAGTAAAATGATGGTTGTCAGGGACTTGGGGGACAGGGAAGTAGGAAGTTATTTGGGTATTGAATTAATTTTTATAAGATGAAAATATTTGGAGATTGGTTATATAACAGTGTGACTAATTAATATTACTGAACTGTACATTTGCTTTAGTTATTTTTTTTCATTGTGCTGGGTATTGAACCTAGTGCCTTCATGTGCTAAGGAAGCACTCTCCATCCCCAGCCCTGAACTGTACATTTATAATTAGTTAAATGATAATTTTATGGTTTGTGCAATTCATCACAAGTAGATAGTTAAAAATAATAAAAGAATAAAAAGTTGTTCTTGAAAATTAAATATGTAATTGCAAACAAATAAACCATAATAAAAAACTAAACAAATAGCTAGGCATGGTGGTGGCACACCTCTATAATCCCAACACTCCAAAGGCTGAGACAGGAGGACCTAGTGTTTGAGACCAGCTTGGGCTACATGGTGAGACCCTATCTCAAAAATCAAAACAAACAAAGCAACAACAAAAACGAAACAACTAAATAAAAAAGTTAAAAAATAAAAGTAATTTCCTGGAAAGGAAAAAAAATAAAGAGACAGATAGGAGGGAAGATTATTTTTAATTAGAGGCTCAGTGTAGTATGTGGAGTATCTAATAAAAGTTCATACAGAAAAAGCCAACAATGGGGAGGAAATTACCAAAGAAAATTGTATAAGAAGTTATCCCAGTACTAAAGGCCCTGAGTCAACATATTGGAAGGATTTGCTAAGTGCTCAGCTAAATGTACAGGGTACACCATTGGTACATATAAGAATACTAATATAAATAGAAAAATCTAATTATTTCCAGGATTGAAAAAAAATCAAAATTAAAAACCAGAGGTCTCTTCTCAAGGACTATGAATCTGGACGGCAGTGAAGTTCTTAACCTGAGGTACTAGACAGCAGTAAAGTCCTGCCTTCACCATTCGAAGGCAGTTTTCAATGTAGAATCCTATATTAAAACAAATCATCAATCATGTGTGAGGATGAGGATTAGATAAAGACATTTCAATCAAAAATGCAATCAAAAAATACTTTTTTGGTATCCTCTTTTAAGAAGCCAATAAAAATTGTGCTTCATCAAAACTAGGGAATAATGCCGGGCGTGGTGGCGCACGCCTGTAATCCCAGCAGCTTGGGAGGTGGAGGCGGGAGGATCGCAAGTTCGAGACCAGAGGCAGTCTGCGTAATTTAGCGAGACCCTGTCTCAAAAAGTAAAAAAAAAAAATGGGCTGAGGTGCAGCTCGGTGGTCCAGCACTTGCAGAGCATATAGGCGCAAGGCCCTGGGTTCAACCCCCAGTACCGCAAAAAACAAAACAAAACAAAACAAAACAAAAAACCAAAAATAACCTAGGGAATAAGTAACCTGGAATTCAGGAGTGGAAAGATCCAGCATGAAGGCATGGTGCCAGCCTGGAATCCAGGAGGGTGTGGGGCACTGTTGAGAAGGCAGTCCTCTGGAGCAGCACCAGTAACAATGGGAATGGGTGGATTATCTGACAAAATAAAAAATATAATAAAAGTGGCTGGTGGTGTAGCCCAGTGGTAGAGCACTTGCTTACCCTGCATGAGGGGCCCTGGGTTCAATGCCGCAGTACTACAAAATAACCACCACCACCACCACCACCACCACCACCACCACCACCACTACTACTAATAATAATAATAATACAAGCCTTTAGGTTTCGGAAGATTGAATTAGCTATAAAGAAAATTAAGTCAGTTATCTCCAGGGAAAACAAATTTTTATTGAAAAAGAAAAGGAAAATAATCAAATCTTGGTGAAGCAATAAAAGGGGTGTATACAATTGTAAACCACATGACAGCATAAATCCTGATGACCGATTTAACTGAACTTTTATTAAATGATTATGGAAGAATTGATGGAAGGGCAGGGGGTATGTAACAGTGCTTGGATCTCATCTATTATGTAGGAAATATCTTGATCCAAAATAAAATATGTTCAATTAACCTTCTTTAATTTTAGTGGAAGAACGCAGTTTTGTGGAAAAGCACAGATGGCCATCAAATATGTACTTGAAGCAGCTTGCAGAATACAGGAAGTATATTCACTCTCGGAAGTGTCGTTGCTTAGTAATGTAACCTGGAGCTTTTTATATACGTATACTTTTTTATTATTATGAAGAATGGGATACCTCTGGGTTCCAGTGAAATTATGACTGATACCAATATGGGTGTTTAAAAAAATCACCATACAGCTTAATGTGTTTATTAGTTCTCCTTGAACAAACTATTGTGGTCTTCAAAGGGAACAAAATATAGACAAAACAAGGCCTCACTCTAGAATATAAAACTGTTGGATAGCTCTGTTTTCCCTTTAAGATGTCCTGTTGCTTTAGTGACATTAAGGCCCCTCCCAGATGAGAAGTGTTTAAATTTTTTTTTTTAATTCATATAGGATTAATACAGAAATTTTATCATATCTGATTAATGGCTCCATTAGAGTAAGAGGCACTTACAGACCCAGTGTAACTGTTTCTACAGTGAGAAATTTAGGGGAAGTCTAATCAGTACTATATGAAATTTTAGGAATAGAAATTTCCCTGATATTTTGAAAGCAACATACCCCTTGGTTCCAAATCAGTGACAGTGCTGGAATCAGTATCATGAAGAAAACTTCTTTCATGTGGACAATCCAGCTGAATAGCATATCTTCTCTCTGGGATTCTGATTATGTAAGAAACTAAATAGAGCTGATGCTACCTTGTGTAACCTGTGCAGTTGCACAGGGATTCTACTTACAAGGCAATTGTGAAATTCTTAATAATTTTTTGAAGAAGGGTTTTGAAGAAATGTTTTCATTTTGCACTGGGACTCCACAATTATGTGTATTTTCTGGCAGGAAAAATACCATGTTTCCTTGCTTAAACATCACTCTCTCTGAAAGCAGAAAAGAGGCACCGGTATCGAGGGAAGAGAGTGTCCAAGGCTTGTTGTAGAGACGAGAGCTCAGTGGGGATTCTTGACTTCGGAGAAGTTTGTACCTCTCAGGGCCTCTGCTGCCACCTCCAACAGCATATGGGAAATGCGTTAGGTAGCTTTCAAACACTCAAGTTCTGGCTTGATGCCAGATGAACAAATACTTTTTTAGTCTCTCTGTAAGACTACAATGTTGGTAAGAGGACTGACTAGCCTGACTTTATTACACATGTATAAAAATGCTCTCAGAAAAAGATGCTTTCTAAAGAATTTGCTATGAAAGATTAAGAATCAATATTTTCTCTTTTTTCTCTTTCTCTTCTTTTCTTTTCTCTATTTTTATTGAGTTTATTTGCTAAGGTTAGAATGTCAGTGGCTTGAGTTGTTTGAATTCTTTCCAAAGAATACAAGGCTATTTGATGTAAAGTAGCATGAATCTTTTCCTACAAGGTTACCCAGTAAGGTAAAAGAAAGGACATAAATCAAAGACTTGTTACATGTAGAGAATGGTACTGAGATAGGGGACAGAATTACAGTTTCTCTTGTATCATAGATATACAAAAATGATTGTATAAGAAGCTCACAAGCTTGGAGATGGAAAGATAGATTCTTATTTATTGTTAGCATCATTGGCATCTGTAGTTTAGTATTGGAATATATTTTTCTTCTAATTTCCAATGTCTTTAGAATACACATATTTTTCCAACATTTCAAAGGTTTGATTAAATAGGCTTACATTATAGTATTAGGATAGGATTCCATACAATTAGCCCTTGTATGTATGCCAACACTGTCTCGGAATAAAGCAATGACAATACCCTATAGGTAGATCCCAAGAAACCTGATTTGAATAGTGTCAATGAAGATTGCTGGAACATGTTTTATCTTTTTTTTTTTTTTTTTTGGTATCTTAATCACTTCAGTTAATCAACTCTTGGCACATCCCATGTCACTAGGATTAACATTATAAAGAATAGACATTGTAGCAGATATCTAGAACCTTTAAAATGCATTTGTAGCCTTTTGTTCTTCATAAGTATGTTCTTAACCCCTTATAATAATTACAGCATTTTAAATTTTAAAATCTTTAGGAAATTGAAGAATATAAGTTGCAAAACAAAATATTTTCTTGAAAATACTATTTAATGTTTAAATAGACTGTAGCTGATTATTTTAGGTTGTTTGATGACCTGAGTGGGAGTTGTTTGGAAGCTGGTACTGACTACTTGGTTTGAGCATGTAAATTTCTATTATGAAATTCTTTGCCACCTATGTGAGTGACTCATAACCAGATGTCACAGTTCTCCAGAGCTAGTCAGAGTATAATCAAGCTAGCTTGTAAACCCTTTTGAATGTAGATTACTCAAATAATTTTGAACTCCCTCAATTTAAAATAACAAGAAATTTTAAGTACTTATAAACTATCTTGGAGGAATGAGTGTTAGTTTTGAGGCTTTTTTTTTTCAATTGAAAGATGATTTGTAGGTAGATGTATGTTTTGTGCTGATCTCTACTTCAGTATATTTATGAATCATTTTAACTAGAGAAGATACCATATAGTAGAACTAAGGCCTTTCCTTTCTGGGCCAGGTATTCATTCTATTTAACCATTTATATACTTCTGACTATGCTGTGCTCATATTATAGGAGACTGGGTTTGTAATAGAGAAGGTTTAGTATCATAACTGAAATTCACCCTGTCCAAATCAGCATAGTGGCTTCATATTGGACAGTTGCAGAAGACTGAAGAATTGGATAAATTTGACTTCCAAGACAGCCAAACTTTTCAGCCAAACTCTAATTTTACAAACTACATTACAACAATATAGTTACACAAAAATATCCTCAGAATATTTTATTTTATTTAAAGCATTTGTTTAATTCAACCTTTAATAATTTTGCAAAGAAGGGTATGTGTGTATTTTAATATAGCCTGACCTGAATTTATATGTTTTTAGCTTTAGTATTTAACATTTTGTAACAAATAAATCTTTTGTAAAACAAGTTTAATAAAGTGTCATGTAGTTATTTCATCTTGGATGTTGAATTCCTGAAATGATTTTGGGAATACCACTTTGAGTGTCTCAAACATAATTACATGCCACAGATAATTCCCATTATATATAAAATGTTGAGAATGTTGCTGATACTAGGGATGACTCATATGTATGGTGGGGTAGCATCTGGGTAATGGATATAAGAATCTCTCTTAATAAGGTAACTGCCTTTATTCAGAAAAGTGTTTTGATAATTATTAACATGAAAGTGCCTGCAACCATAGCCCTGCGGCATCTGATCACATCAGATCTCGGAAGCTAAGCAGGGTTGGGCCTGGTTAGTACTTGAATGGGAGACCGCCTGGGAACACCAGTGCTTGTAGGCTTGGGAGAAGGACCCGGCAACCCACTCCCAAAAATCCAATCCACCATTGAAAACCCTATGAACAGCAGAGAAGCACTGACAGTAGTGTTTCACCTGTTGTACCTAAAGTCACTATGAGTTGGAAACCAACTCGAGGGCACCTAACAACAACAAAAACAGCAACAACAGGGAAGTGAGCTCTATGTAGGCTTGAATGTTGGGTAGGCCCAACAATTTGCAAAGTGGAAAAGCCTCTCTGCATAATAGAGGAATGAGAATTTGGAATTTCCTAGGACTTTATCTAGGAACTTCCTAGGGTGAAAGAGTCCAGAGGGAGAAAGGGTGGACACAACACGAGGATGCATCATGCATTGTGATGCAGCCCCTCTCCAGGAGAGTCTCAGATTGTTCAAAGAGTCTGCTGATTCTATCAGGGGTTCCACAGTTGCCACAGTTACATTTCCAATATAAATCTGATCTAGGAACACATTTTCTGAGAAGGCCCCTGTTACACATAAAAGAACATCCATAGTTCTCATTGCCAGCAGGGACTTTCATAAGCCAGCCCTGTCTTCTCTGCCTAGACACTCCTCTCCAATGCAGGAAAGATGCTCCCATCTTGACCCAGTGGACTGTTACATAACATTCAGATTATCTGCGTGCTTGCGTGCCTCATGCTTTTCCTATGGCTTGGGTTGAGTTTCCATTCCTATCTACTTTGCAAAATCCCACATTTCCTCTTACACCAAACCTAAACATCATTTCTCTTTTACTTTCTGTGACTATCCTGTAAATAATTACTGTTAATTGCTTCTACATGTCTTTCCTCAGTTCTTTATTCATTGCTTTGTTAATAGAACAACATTTCTATGTATTTGTTGCCATACTGTCTACCTTCCTGTCAGTTGAAAGGGGAAATGCCCCCGTGTTACACATGGTGTTCAAATACTCCTTTAACTACATACCATGATTTCCCTTGTCAAGAGGCAGTCTGTGTTCTCAAAATCTTAGTTATGCTTCTCTTGTTGTGACAGTTTAATGTTCAACAGTGAGCCAATGATCAGCATTAGTTTGAGAGTGTCTGACATTCTTTTACATGGTCAGAGCAAAGAGCCCTCTTATTGATCCCACTTAAGAAAATGGCATGCAATTTAGTGGATCTAATATATTGCTTATTTGTAAAATATTAAGTGGAAAGGAATGAGAATCTCAACCCCCTTTATTGGGAACATGAACTAGGAACACCCGTTGTTGTTGTTAGGTGCCATCCAGTCGGTATCCGACTCATAGCGACCCTACGTACAACAGGTGAAACACATTGTCAGTGCTTCCCTGCTATTCATAGGGTTTTCAATGGCAGATTGAGTTTTGGGAGCAGGTTGCTGGGTCCTTCTCCCAAGTCTACAGAATCTGCGTTCCTAGGCATTCTCATCCAAGTACTAGCCAGGCCCGGCCCTGCTTAGCTTCTGAGATCTGATGGGATCAGATGCCACAGTGCTACGGCTGCAGGCTATGGAACACCTGTAGGAAAAATAAAAAATAAACTAATAATAACCAAAACATTAACTTTTCCACCAAGGTTAAGCTTGGTCCCTCCTCTGTAATTTAGTGCTTATTTTATTTCATTCATACCCAAGCAAGATCCTATTTCTTTTCCCCCTACTACCTGCATCACCACTAAAATGCTTTTGTTCTCAATATGTATTTGTAATCTGTAGGATTCCAAAGCCAGCACCTGTATCACTGTGGCATCCGATCTTGTCAGATCTCAGAAGCTAAGCAGGGTTGGGCTTGGTTAGTACTTGGATGGGAGACCACCTGGGAGGAATACCAGGTGCTGTAGGCTTGGGAGAAGGACCCGGCAACGCACTCCCCAGAAACTGCCATTGAACAACCCACCATTGAAAACTCTATGAATAGCAGAAAAGTACTGACAATAGCATTTCTTCTGCTGTACATAGGATCACTGTGAGTCGGATACCGCCTCGACACAGCACCTAACAACAAGAAGAAGGATCCCAAAAGGCTCAGTGGTTTAGTCTCTCAAGGGGCGTGTTTAAGCTGAACAACTTAAAAGTCAGAAAATTACTTTGAGATCTCATTATTTCTATTTTCTTTTTTATGTGTGTGTGCATGCACATGTGTGTTTATATTGTATGTTGTTATTAGGTGCCTTCAAGTCAGTCTGACTCATTGTGATTCTGTGTACAATAGAATGAAACACTCCCTGGCACTGTGCCCAGTACTGTGTCAGTGCTTCTCTGCTATTCATAAGGTTTTCAGTGGTGAGTTGTTTCAGGAGTGTGCTGTCAGGCTCAATTGTCAGGTCCTTCTCCCAATATTGTATAGTATGTAATATATTTACCTGACTCAAACTTGATATAAAAAGTAAACTTTGGAAAGAAACACCTTTGCCCATCCTGTTCCCCACCCCCATGACCAACATTCCCCATAAGTAATTGCATTTTATTAGTTTCTTATGCATTGTCTCTCAGAGGCTTATGTGTTGAGGGCTTGCTCCCAGCTAGTGGTGCTGTTGAGAGGTGGTGGAGGTATGGGCATAGTTGGAGGAAGTAGGTCGTTGGGGGCATGCGCTTGAAAAGTTTATTGGTATCCAGCCCCTTCTTTTCTCTTTTTGCTTTGCAGCCACCATGAAATGAGCAGCTTTGCTCCATCACGTATTCTGTATTCCGTACCATAATGTTTTGCCTCACCGTTGACCCAAAGCAACAGGTCAAGTGACCATGGACTGAACCCTCTAAAACCATGAGTCAAAATGTTTTACCTCAGTTATTTTGTCACAGCAGTGCAAAGCTGTGTAACACACAGTGTTTATGTGAATACAAGCAAACGAAAGTACATGTTCTCATGTCCTTTCTGTGGTAGACAGAATAATGGCCTCTCCAAAGATGTCCAACAACTAACCCCCATAACCTGTGACTGAGTTACCTTTTGTGATGAAAGGTATTTTGCTGATGTGATTAAGGATCTTTGGAGTGGGTCCATTGTCATCACAAGAGCCTTTACAGAAGGGAAGCAATATAAGAAGAGTTGGGGAGGAAGGCAGTGTGACGGTGAGAGAATGAAGGTGCTGCCTTTTAATGATAAAGGAAGAGGACGCAGGGACAGCCCCTAGAAGCTGGAGAGAGGGAGAGAATGGACTCCTCCTGAGAGCCTCCAGACCGAACCAGCCCAGTGGACATCTAGACAGACTAGTTTTTCACTTGTGACCTCCAGCACTGGAAGGGAATAACTTAACCCACAAAGTGTGAAATCATTAACGACAGCAGCCCAGTCCACCCTGTAAACTAGTTTGAGGACAAGCTGTGTGAGGTCTCAGAGTGTTAAACAACATTTTGTTAAAGCAGTTTTCCTCAAACCGCAGTGGTCATGAGGTTACCTGAGAGGCTTATGAAAATACAGAATGCCGGGATTCCATCCCAGAGTCTGATTGTGTTAGTCTGGTTGGGACTGAGAATTTGCATTTAGGGCAAGTTCCCAGGTGGTGCTGATGCTGGTGGTCCACACCCCACTTGGAGTGAGAACCCATGGAACAGTTCCAGGTCTCAGATCTACAGCAGGCCTTCCTCACCCACCACTCTGCCCTATCCACGGGTTTTTCTCTAGCCCCATCAGCTTGACCTTTGATCTCTGGACCCAAGTCCCTCCCCTCTTTCCTTCACTTTTCCAGTTCTGTCACCCTACCTCCATTTTTTTTGATTCTGCTTCACCAGCAATTCACCAAAAGACCAGACTTTTCCCTGAAGCCTGGGCTGCCAAAGCAGCCAAAGCAAAGACTCCCAGAATGATTCATCTTTGGTGGGTGGTGGGTGGGAGGTGGGAGCTCACTTCAGACATGCTCAGGGTCACATGTGGCCTCCCACAGACCTGCTGTTGTGTTTGTTGATGGTCCAAACTTCCATTCTGTTCGGGGAATCTCTGGGCCTATACTGAGTGCTGAGTCTCAGCCTTTGCCATATTGATGACTCAGGGCCCAGAATTTTTGAGGAATTAATGTAAAATTAAATTCTGAAAGGTCTTAGAAATAACCCCATGTGTATTTCTAAAGGAATTTAAAATGAATTTTAAGATACCTAATTTCTTTTTGGGAGAAGGACCTGGCAACCCCCTCCCAAAAATCAATCTGCCATTGAAAACCCTATGCACAGCAGAGAAGCACTGACAATAGTGTTTCCCCTGTTGTACAGAGGATCGCTATGAGTCGGATACCGACTCGATGGCACCTAACAACAACAACAATTTCTTTTTGTTTACAGTAATAGAGCTTGCTTTTCAGCACACACTTCTTTTTCTGAGTATCCACCTATTTATTATCATCTGAATTTTTTTTTTTTCAGTGCTAGAGGGTTAAAGCCAGGGCCTCAACCAGGTTAGGTAAGTGCTCTACCACTGAACTGCACCCTCAGCCCCCTTTTTATTTTTTTATCTTGAGACAGGGTCTCACTAAGTTGTGCAGGCTGCCTTTGGCCTTAAACTTGGAATCCTTCTGCTTCTGCCTCCTAAGTTACTAGGATTGCAGAAGCACACCATGGCACTTAGTTTGATTTTTGTTTGTTTGTTTGTTTGTTTTTAATATTCAGCCGTCCTCTAGGAATTGAAAGAAATGTTAGAACACAGTCATAAATAAATTATCTTTTTAAGGCAAAGTACCTTGAAAGACCAAGTTTAGCTAAATTAGTTTTGATCAGAGGGATCAGGGAGTTATTTAGTAACCACCCCTCACACAGCCTGGCTTGGAACTTTACTTTTAGTAAATTTAAATCTGTGGGAAAATACAATGTTCTCAGATTCAGTTTTCAGAAATCTCTTATCTAATTCATTCTCCACTGTTGCTTGGACCAGAGAACATGCCATTATTCTTGGGGCTTATGTCCTGCTGGTTGGAAAAGAAGAAGAGTTGCTTTTATAAATTTGCAGTGCCTTCCTTGGAGGAACTAATTGCCTCAGAAGCAAGAAACACTGAAATCTGTGAGTGGCCACCTGCGAGGACTCTGGGTAATGGGCAGGCAGGTGATGGCAATGCTGCAATGCCTTGGAGACGTTAAAATCTTTCCCTAGATGGAAAACAAAAGTTAAGACAGTTTCCTTGGCAAGAATTAAAATGTGAAGATGATCGTTTAAATAAGGCAACAGGTCTAACATGGTAGTACAGGCCTGTAATCCCAGCAATGTGGGAGGCAGAGGCAGGAGGATCACAAGTTCAAGACCAGAGGTAGCCTGCATAACTTAGTGAGATCCTGTCTCAAGATAAAAAAGGGTCTGAGGGTACAGTTCATTGGTAGAGTGCTTACAGGGTATGCACAAGGCCCTCAATTCAGCCATCGAATACCACAAAAACAAACTTTTTAAAAAAAAATAAGGCAATAGGCTGGGCCCCATGGCATATAACCTGCCATCCCACCAACTTGGGAGGCTGAGACAGAACAATCACAATTTGATGATAGAAGTAGCCTGCACCACTTAGCAAGACCATGTCATGTCTCAAAATTAAAAAGATAAAAAGGAGCTGTACTAGGTGGGAGAGCACTTGCCCAGCATGACCCTGAGTTCAACTCCCCTGTACTGTAAATAAGGCTATCAATTATTGCCTGGGCATTTTCCTAAACTGTGTGTCACCACCACCAATAAGAACATTTCCCTTTTTTATGAATTTCTTTTTTAAATGTTGAGCCTCAATCTCGCTAAGTTGTACATGCTGCCTCTGGCCTCAAACCTCCCAGGTACCACTTTTGTATGTCTCCTAGCACCATTTCCAGAACATAGTAGTGGAGTAACAAATGTCTGTTGAATGCAACAGAGTATGACTAATGGATAATCTAGCACGGTTACTTGTCTCCAAGTTCATAGCGTTGACATTTACAGCCCAGGTGCCCTATTTCTGCTTAGTGCTCAGAGAACCTGACCAGAAGATTTTGGCCCAGGTAGGGGTCTGAGGGATATCAATGGCAGGCTGAAGCCCCACCCTCAAGGGACTTCATCAGCAGGGCTTTCAGTGACGGGAAACTGTGGAAGGACAGGAGAGCCACATAAGACATGCCAGGAATAGCCTAAAGAGACTCTGGGGCCTGTATCCTGTAGCCAGAGGCATTTGTATGAACTCCATAGACAGGTGAGCCGTGAGGAAATGGAAGTATTTGTTATTCAAACATTATGACTTATCATGCTTTTACTGGCATTTTGCATACATTGTGTGCTTTAGAAGAGATGATATGGCTTCACACATACTTTTGCAAGTACTCCACCACTGGGGTACACCCCTAGCCCATTTTTTATTTTTTATTTTGAGTCAGGG
The DNA here is from genome assembly GCA_007922755.1 of Pedetes capensis. NCBI lineage: Eukaryota > Metazoa > Chordata > Mammalia > Rodentia > Pedetidae > Pedetes > Pedetes capensis. The sequence continues at coordinate 23,931 of VMDO01005588.1, forward strand.
TCTCACTGTTACTCAGGTTGCCTCTGGCCTCAAACTCACAATCCTCCTGCCTCCACTTCCTGAATGGCTGGGTTTATAGGTATACATTACTGTGCTTGCCTACACATAACTTTTCAAAAATATTTCTGATCCATAGTTCACCAAATCCATAGTTGCAGAACCCACAGATGCAGAGGGATGACTATATTCCAGTGTGAAGTGGTCAGTGTTGCTGCAATAAACACCTAAAAAGGTGGAAGCACCTTTGGAACTAGGTACTGATATTGGCTGGCACCATTTGGGAGTGAATGCTGGGAAAAAAATGCTGTCTTGAGTGGAGCATTAAGGGCAATTCTGGTGAGGGCTCAAAAGAGAGCTGTAGGGAACGCCTGAAACTTCTTGGACATTTCTCAAGTGCTCGTGGTCAGAATGCTGGTGCAAATACAGACTATCCTAGTGAGGTGGCAGAGAACTTAGCTGAATTGTCTATTCCCTAGGGCTTTATTGGGAGAAGGACCTGGCAACCCCCTCCCAAAAATCAATCTGCCATTGAAAACCCTATGCACAGCAGAGAAGCACTGACAATAGTGTTCCCCCTGTTGTACAGAGGGTCACTATGAGTCGGATACCGACTCAATGGCACCTAACAACAACAACAATAGGGCTTTATGGAAGACAGAACTTAGGAGCAATGATCTAGGGTATCTGCCAGAGGAAATATCTAAGGAGCAAAGTGTTCAAAGTGCTTTATGGCTTCTTTTGGCTGTTTACTATAAAATGAGAGAAGAGAAAAATGATTTAAAGGAGGAATTTGTAATTCAAAGGGAAGCAGAACTGAAAGATCTGGAAAACTTTTAGCCTGGTCATGTAAATAACCAAAAAGCATAGCCGGGAAAAGATAGTGGCAGTGTGACTCAGCTATCAGAAGTTTCACCTTTGTCCTACTTCATGTGTGTCTTAAGGATTAGCTGCTTAACAATGCCTATCTTTTATAGATTAACTGCACACTAACATTAGCTAAGAATACACAAACCCTCCCTTCCTGCACACCCCTTAGTTCCAAGGTACAGAAGGTCATACCTAGAACGGTCCTTTTCAGAAAAACCAATAACAAGGAAAATGAGACTCAAATCACGTTAACTGACCCGGAAACTTCAATCATTTATATCTTTAGATCCACTAGGATGCAACTTTCGTCACCTTATGTGAATGAGACAAGATGTGCACAGTCCACACTCCAGAGGAGGCTACCTTTGTAACACTGGACAACTGAGGCACCAACCTCTCTGGAACCTACTTATCTTTCCTTGATATATTACCTAAAAAATTCTCCCTTAGGGTAAGGGGTAAGATAATCATTGAAGGGCGAGTGTGCCATGTTCCAGCATGGTGGCTTGTTGTTAATGAAACTTTGTTTTTCCTCCATCGCTCTGCCTCACCAATTCATTGACTCCATTGGGCAGCAGCAAACGGAACCCTGTGTAGTTACGAAACAGTCTTTGCTAAAGAGATCAATATGGGTAGAAAGAAGCCAGGCTCTGTTCATCAAGACAATGGGAGAATGACCTCAGGCATTTCAGAGACCTTGGGAACAAGCTAGAACATCTGTGGCAAAGTTTCCAGAGGGGTCCCTGCCCTGCATCATCTCAAGCCTCTGCTCCTCGCATTCTGGCACAGCACTCCTCAGCTACCCTGGCCATGCCTCAGGTGAGCCCAGATACGGCTTTGGTCACTGTTCTAAAGGAACACAGGTGGTAAGCCCTGGTGATATCCACCTGGTGCAGACGGAGTACACAAGCTATGGGGCCATGGTGGCTTCCACCAAGATTTCAAAGGATGTATCGGACAGCCTGGTTTCTCAGGCAGAGACTTGTCACAGGTGCATCCCTGCAAAGAGCCCCCACTAGTGTAATGCCCAGTACAACTGTGGGGTCAGAGCTGCCAAAGAAACACCAGAATTGTAGAACTACCAGCATGGAACTCTGACCTGGGAGAGCTTCAGGCATGAGACTATGAGACTTAGGAGAGGTATGGCATGGCGGGTGACCTGAAAATCCAGAGGAGTGGGGTTGCCTGATACCCTGGGGGCCGAATGCCCACCCCATATATGCCTAGAATGGGGAACATGAAATCAGGAAACATTATTCTGGAGACTTAAGACTTAATATTTGCATTAGCTTTTATATAACTGTGACCAAAATAGCTGATAGAAACTTAAGGAAGGGAAGGTTTATTTTGACTCACAGTTCTGGAGGCTCAATCCCTAGTGGCAGGGAAGGCATGGCTGAGGAGCTCAGTCCATCTGCAGGAGTGTGTGGTGGAGGTACTTCACAGCAGGAAGCAGAGAAAGCTTGGTCAAAACTGGGTGCTGGGTATCATCTTCAAAGACCTGTCCCCAGGGACCTACTTCTGCCACCTAGGTATTACCTCCTAAACATCCCAAAGCCACCAGCTGGGGACCAAGCATTGAAACATATGAGCCTATGGGGGACATTTTATATTCAAAGTATATGTTGTTTTCTCTTTTAGATTTCAAATTTAGTTGGTCCCCGTTACCCCTCTTTTCTTATAAATTTCTCTCTTTTAGAAAGAAATGTCTAACCTATGCCTCTCCCACCATTATATTTTGGAAGTAAACAACTCATTGTAGTTTCACAGGCTCACAGATTGAGGTAATTTGCCTCAGGATGAATCATGTTTTGATATGTCCCATATCTGATTTAGATAAGGCCTTGGGCTTTTGAATAAGTGCTAGAATGAGTTAAGATTTGGGGCTACTGGGATGGAATAACTGTATTTTGCACATAGGAAGTCCATGAATTTGGGGGCCAGAGGCAGAGTGCTCCAGTTTAAATGTGTTCATGTGTTGGAAACTTAGTCCCCAGTGCAACAGTGCTGGGAGGTGAAGCTGCAGGGAGGTGTTTAGGTGATGAGGACTCCACCCTATGATGGACTGACACCAAGATAGAAAGAGTTGAGGCTGTGAATTTGGTCTCTTTTTCTCGCTCACTCTCTTGTCCTTCCACCTTTTGCTATGAAGTGACACAGCCCTCGCTCACTCTCTTGTCCTTCCACCTTTTGCTATGAAGTGACACAGCCCAGAGGCCCCTCACCAGATGTAGGTCCCTTGACTTTGGACTTTCCCTCCTCCAGAACTATAACAAGGAAATCCTTTTTTTTTTTTTTTTCTTAGCTCATAAGGTTCCTAGTCTGAGGCATTCTCCTATAACAACATAATTGGACTAAGGCATGTCTGAAGGGTAAAACTGGTTTGAGGACCTGGGTTGAGCTCACCTGCTATATGACCCATCCCCACTTCATTTTCCCAAGCTTGAGGTATCCCTTGAGAAAGCAGCTTCCCCATCCTTTGTTGTCTTCTTCCTTAATCAGCAAAGAGAAAGAAGTGAAAGAGTATGTGCTTGTGGGGTTTTGTGAGGCTAAGAGCACCATTTTTTAAAGTTTATTGGATTAAAGGCATCAACTCTCAAAATGAACACAAACCTATAGGCCAATACTTTGTGCAGCCCAGCATTTCCCTACCTCATTTAAATATGGAAACTCTTTTTTCATGTATCATGTTGGGGAACCAGTACTATCTGGAACCCACTTTGACAAACACTGAGCTAGAACACAGCCTACTCTAGACAAGTATTTAATCATTTTCTGAGGTTGTATCTCAGTGCTCAGAGGACCAGAGAGACATGTCAGTTGTCCCACTGGCCCAGGAAATGCAGACCCCTTATGGTGAAAGCCTGAATAGAAGGCAGAGTATGAGTGCACACTCCTAGCTCCCTCTGAGGGCTTCTCTTCTGATAGACCTTGGCATCTAATTTACTCTCTCTGTGCCTCAGTCTCCCCCCATGTAAAATGGAAATATTACTAGTGGTTTGGTTGCAGTACTGCTGTGAGATCACATGACTGAAAACATGTATGTGCTTGGCACCAAGTGAGTACCCAATGCCTAGGAAGCTGGGTCTCAGTGTCTTCCCCTACAGCATGCAGACTCATGTTCATCCTGTTCCAACCAATGGTGAGCTCACATAATGTTTTTAAAATGCATAGGAAACACTGCACCAGACTCATTAACATTGAATGCAGCTACCTCACACTGAACTTATTGGCTAGATTCTGATGTGCACAAGTAGGAAATGTGAGACCCACCAGTGTCAGCCACCTCTGGTACAGAATTGCAGATTCCAATATTAAGATGGGGTGGAGCACAGTTTTCCACAGAGCCTGGCTGAACTTATCAACTGAGAAACAGCAATGGCTGAAGCTACCAGAAAGACTGGGATGCCTTTTTTAAAAGTAAATATTTTGAAAAGGTAATTACATGCACTATTTAGCCATTAAAAACCCTATAAGGGTCGCCATGAGTCAGACCTGACTTGATGCCACCTAACAACAACAAATTACACGTACATGATAGTGAGCTTATATTTCATTCTGTTGCTGTTGCCATACAGAAAATGAATGAAGAAATACTTTTGTTGGGTAAATCAATTGCTCACCTTTATTAAAATATTGAAAAAAGAAACAGATACAGTGAAAGATAGTGTGGAATGGCCACTCTTTGCATACAGTTGTGGAGCACAGGACTATACATGTACACTCTGACCCTCACAGTAGCCCTAAGGGCAGTCCTGGCTCTAGGGTTCTGCAGCTCTCAGAGGCTCAATCTCCTATTGTCAAAAAACAATCAAAAGAGAAAAATGTTCTCACTTGAAAGACCATTCTCACTAGTGGAGAACACTTACCTTCACTCTTCACATTCCTATAAAGGTGAGGTTCTCTTCTGTCAGCTGAGGGGTATTCAAGAGAGCCCTTTGCATTATTTGCTCCTTCTCTGGTATGGAGGACAAGGAGAAAGGGAGATTGGAGGAAATGGGAGAGGAGGAGGGGGAAGATTCATGATTAGACAGTCTGTCAATCATTGGGCCACACTTTAACACACAATATGGGGAACAAGGCCTCCAAAGTGGTGTTAAGCCCCCAACACCCCCCTGTGCTGCCTGTTACTAGTTCCCTGGATGGGGAGGAGAAGCAGGACTCCCATGATTTTCTGTGGGTTTACCTGAGGATCCCCCACTTCCCTCTCTGGAGGCAGCCTGTGGCCCACTCTTTTCTTCCCCTCCTCTCTAGTCATACAGATGTTTTTGTGAGGCTCACCAAGATCTCCTTGTAGGGAATGTGTTAGGCTTTACGCACTCATTCCTGCCACATATGGTGTTGGTTCCAGACAGGGAACAGTGCCAGAAGCCCCAGGTTCCCGGTGAGCTCTGTGCTTCTGTCTTCTCAGAAGGTGCTGGTCCTTCATTCCAAGAGTGGACTCTTTGGTCTCCACTCAATACATTTGGTTAGAACTCAGGACAGATTGTGCTAAAGATCATCCATGTTTGGTTCTCTAGGATGACTTAGAAGAATAATCATGAGAATCAGTGCAAAATCCCTACCTTACAAAAGATTTTTAATATTAAGTGTGAAGGATTCCAAGTTCCACAGGGCACACAGGAGAGAAGGAAGAAGGCCAATGCTCTGTTCTCTTCCCAGAGGCTGTTGCTGGCTGACCCAACAGAGGAGTCTGAGTGGACAGGAAGATACTAGGGATAAAGCCCCAAGCAAGGCCTGAGGTTCACACAATATTATGTACCTCTTTGGCTCTCCTGGTCCCTGTATTTTCTGTTCTCTCTTCAGATCTACACATTTACCAGAAAAGTTGCTTGAAGACAGGAAATAGTAACCTGTGCATATATACAGACCAATGTTTAAATTTCACTTGTGATTAAATGGACCAGGCCAAAATTCTCTTCCACTAACGAGCAAGATTAAAGTCTGTCCCATCAAATGTTCAGGGTACCTAAGTAAAGACAGCTATTAATTTAAGAAACAAACTTTTGGTAAAATATATCAGAAGTCTATTTCTTGAAAATATTTTCCAGGACTGGTAAATGATTATTATAGTAAAGTATATTAGGAAGAATGGCTTTCTCACAACCAGATGTCCTGATAGTACTCACTGGGGATTTAAACTGTGTGGTCTGGGCTGCAGCAACTCTTATCACTCTGTTGTTAAGGGCCATCTTCAGACAACCTTGAACTGGGAGGCATGGTTGTCTGGAGTCTAGCACAAGGAGCCAGGCTGGAAGCAGCAGACAGAAAATAGCTATTAGAATGAGACACTGGCAGGAAATGGAATCACTTGCTTTCTCAAGTAAATACAAAGAGCAGAGCTTTGGCTAGGCATTCTTGCGTCTTACTCCTGTTGCTTTCCTCTGCCCAGCTCTTTCCTTGCTTGTTGGGTGACAGTCTTTTCTATTGTTGCATAATTCACAAAATTACTCAGCAAGGAGCAAGACAGAAAGCAGGACATGATGCCAGAGTCTGTGCACTGACCAGGGAGCAGCCAAATCCCTTTTCTCTGCTTGGCAAAAGCCTGGTGAGGGGGCCCAGGCCCGCAGCTATAACACTGGAGAAACTGAATAGCTCAAAAGAAAAGGTGTGCAAGAATCACAATTGGGGGATTTTCCAATGAAACAGCCAGATCTAGATTGGATTGTTGGTGGTTTAGGGGTGCTGTACCCCAGTGTTACCACCTGTGCTGAGGAGTTTCTCTTCTCAGGACCTCCAATCAGGGGAGATGCTCTGGGTCCCTGCCTCTGTTATGAAAAAGAATTTTATGATAATCAGGAAGAGTCAGGAAGAAAGTAAAGCAGTTTGAAGTTTATTAGGTAAAGGAAGGGGATAGTACACACTTTAGAGTGACTGTGAGCATCTAGAAGGAGAGGTGCCCTCGGGTGTCTTCACAATGGGTAGGGTATATGTATGATTTGGGGATTTTGAAGTTTCATTACTCAATGAGGTCCCAGCATGTTGGGGTTCAGCTCCAGCCCAGCAAGGTCTCAGAGCCTTGCCTCAAACGCTAGGTGAAATCCCAGGACTCTCGGGGCTGAGAGTTGGTCAGTGGCACCAAAGAAGGACCTTGGGAGCCTTCTTATTATAAAAAGGATGAGGGTTTTATTCAGCTGCTCCTGTAAGCAAGGACAGGAATAAGCCAAAAGCCAAAAGATGTTATTGGTGCCGATGGTCTGTGCTGGCCTTGACTCTCAGAATCATTCCTTCTCTACTCTCCTCCTCCCCAGGCTTGGGGAGGAATTGGAGAGCGCTTTGTGTCTTGCTAGATGCCTCTGGCTCTTCAGGGACCCAGGGCTTGATATGGAGTCTTGCTCGAAGGTCTTGTTGATTGAAGGTCCTAAGTCTCTTGAGTAGGGTGAGATGGTCCAAGGTGATGGGGTCCAGGTGGCCAGTGAAGACAATAAGAAGGTTAAAGAGGGTAAAGGGGGTGGCCAGTGGCCTGTCTTATATAGCTTTTGGGAAAAGGGTGTGTTTGGGGAGGTAGCTAATCAGAGTGCATTCCCTGACAGGTAGGTCAGTTTACCTGCCATACCTGCCAGGTGGAGTGGTTATTCAAAAGAGGTGAATTTGGAGTACAATTTGGATAGGTGGATTGTCCATGGGCCAGGCCAATCAGGGGTGTCCCTTTACTAACCTATCAGGGAGCTTCTGATAGCCAATCAAGGTGGAGATGGCTGCGTCAGAGCTGGCCTGATCAGGGGCCATCTTTGTTCAGTTGATGGGAGGGGGAGGAGTGAAAGATTAGGATGTAGGTCAAGGGTCACTGGCCCTGGACAATAGATGTTGGTCCTCCAAGCAGGCCAGAGGGGCCCCTGCCACTGTGGTCTTCTCTATCCCCTGGGGCTCACATGCCCTGGAGGGTAGATGTTGATCCTCCAGGCAGGCTGGATAGGCCCCTATTGTGGTGGCATTCTCTAAGATTCCCCAAAACTAACAGGTGTCTGGAATAGATTTACACATTGGAAAAGGAACATTGTTAAAATGCCTAGACTAGGATAGTTGAGGAAATTCCTACTACATCTAGACACAAGGAAATTACCTAGGTCTATTGACTTTAATTATAATTCATAATCTGATTTGGTGGGATTCTCCAGGAAGCATGGGCTGTAGTTCCCACAGTAGCCTTTTTCTTCTGGTTGTGCTGGAATTCTTGGCTGATAAGACTCAGCCTAGATTGTGGGCTGAAAAAGACCTTTCCTTCCCATGTCTTGCTAAGTTGCACAGACTGCCTATGGCCTCAAATCTGCAATCCTTTTGCCTCAGCTTCCTGAGTCACTGGGATTCCAGGTGTGCACCAGGGTGTTCAGCTCCATTTATTCTTTAATTCATTTGTTCATACACTCCACAGATATTTATCAAATGCCCACTATCTGCCAGTTTTCTCAGTGTTGTAGACACAGCAATGAATAAAACAGACACAAATCCTTGACCTCAAGGAGCTTATATTCAAACAATGAAAAAAGACAGTACATAACTAAATTATAGCACTTATTAGGTGATAAGTACAATAGAGAAAAATGCAACAAGGAACAGAGACAGGAAATGCTATGGGAGAATGGTAGCAAGGTGTTCCACTTTAGATACAGCAATGTGGGAAGCCTTGCTGGGAAGGTGACGTTTGAACAGTCTCTAATTGTGGTGAAACTCCTTAGTTAATAAACCTAATCCAAGCACAAAAATCTTCCTCCAACAAGGTTTTTAGTGCTTCATGTTTTTAAAAATGGGGTCTTGCTATGTTTCCAAGGCTGGCTTCCAAATCCTGGGCTCAAGTGGTCCTCCTGCCTCAGCCTCCTTAGTAGCTGGGACTACAGGCATTATAGGACACCCACCACACTTCGTGCCTCACTCTTAATCATTTACAGACAACAGGGGCCCAGGGAGGAAAGACTGAAAAAGACAAAGGCCCAAGGTACTAACTTTCTTTCCATGTCCATTCTCCCCTTCTTTCTTTTGGTATAGATCTCCTGAGTTTTAGATGCAAGAATCTTCTCAGCTAGGGACACTTTTGTCTAGCCTCCCCTGCACCTAGGTAGAGCCATGAGACTAAGTTCTGGCCAATAATATGTGAGCAGAAGTGGCACATACAGCTCCTGAGTCCATGTGACTTCATGCAGTATATTCCACCTGCATGCCTCTGGACTGTTCTGAGCAGGGGTTCAAACCCATGAAAAGCTGGGTTCAGGTTTGGATGTGGGTTCAATATGTTAAAGTTTAGAGGATTTGGGTTTGGCTTAGGTTTAAAATTTAATCCTATATGTAGATAAAGAAATAATTTCTTTTTAATTTTTTCCCCAATTTTCAAATAGCTAATGATGCAAATGGCTGGGGTTTAGCTCAGTTGATAGAGTGCTGTTCCATACTCTCTGTGGGCCCAGGTTCAATCCCCAGCACCACAGAAATGGGAGGACTTGACAATCCACTCCTGAAGCAATCCTGAAAACAATAAGCCATAGAAAACCCTGTGAGGGTTGCTATGAGTCAGACCAACTTGATGGCACCTAACAATAATAACAGTGATGCAAAAAACAAAAACAAACAAAAACAAACAAAAACAAAACAAAACAAACAAAAACACCCTAAAACTAAAAGCTAAACCTGAATCTAATTTTTCACTGGATTGTGGTTCAGATTTGAGTTCAGAAAAGATTTGTTTAATGCTTCAGCTGGAATAAGTTCAGGGCTTAGTTTCAGGTTCTGTGTGAAGCCCTGCTTTAACTACACATAGGATTCTGCCCAGCCTGCAGTGTAGCCCTGTGGCATCTGATCCCGTCAGATCTCGGAAGCTAAGCAGGGTCAGGCCTGGTTAGTACTTAGATGGGAGACCACCTGGGAACACCACGTGCTGTAGGCTTGGGAGACAGACTGGGCAACCCACTCCCAAAAATCAATTTGCCATTGAAAACCCTATGAACAGCAGAGAAGCACTGACAATAGTGTTTCGCCTGTTGTACATAGGGTTGCCATAAGTCTGATACTGACTCGACGGCACCTAACAACAACAAGGATTCTGCCCAAAACTGAATCCTCTAAATGTTAATATGTTGAACTTACACTTGAATCTGCATCCAGTTTTTCCTGGGTTTAAAGCTCTAATTCCGAGAAGGAGAAATCAGCTTTTGCCATGTGTTTATGTCTTTGTTATCACAGCTTTGCCTGTATCCTAATACACAGAAGTCACAGGAAATAGGAGATCCAACACAGGAGAGAGCCAAAGGGAATCCCCGGGATGAAAATAAAAGGAGAGGGAGCCAGCCAGCCATGAGGCAGCAGCATGGATCTCCAGGCAGAGACCCCTGCTGTTCCATCTGTTTTCTTTAACTTGAGGACAGAATGACCAAGTGGGCTGACACAGAGCTTCATCTCTTCTTAGCTTGTCTTTTACTAATGGCATCTCTTTTCTTCATGTTGCACACCTGCCAGTTGACAGGTGGTGGGGATGCTTTGACCTACTTCTGAAAGCTGGAGGTGGGCCATGCTGAGCTTAGAAGCAGAAAATATAGAGCAGCTCACTCCCATTGACCATATTATTGGAGGATGTCCAGTACCTGGTTCATATAGTAGCCGCTGGACCAGGTGTGCCCTGTGTTTCCAGAGACTCACCAAGGACCTCTTTGGCTTCCCCATTGGTGGGTCTGGTAGACTCCCAGGGAACTGAAGCCAGTCTATGACTAAGAGCCAACCTTTGGCTTCTCTTCTCTTGGGATGGGATTGTTCATGATTGTGGTAATAGTGCCCTTTCCTCACACAGCTAGTTTGGTGTTTGCTATTGATATTCAGTAAAACATTTTGCTTAGAAATGTTATAGGGAGTAAAACGACAAAGAAAAGCACTGGAATAGTTACAACAAAAATGAGGAAATTGTTACCTCTGTGGAGGGAGGAAGGAGATGCTCTTTGAGGGGCACATAGGCCTCCATGGGTATTTACCAGTACCTAAGATACTTCATCAGTACTTATAAAACACTCTATATAGGTGGTGGATACATGGGCATTAAGTAGAACTAGTTGTTAGGTGCTTTGGAGTCAGTCTGTCTAACAGAGATCCTGTATATGACAGATGAAACACTACCCGATACTGTGCCATGCTTGGCACTATTGTCAGTGCTTCTTCGCTATTCACAGGGTTTTCAATGGCTGGTTGTTTTGGTGGTGGGCTGCCAGGTCCTTCTGCCTAGCCTACAGCACCTGGTATCTCCAGGTAGTCTCCCATCCAAGAACTAACCAGGTCTGACCCTGCTTAGCTTCCGAGTTCTGACAGGTCAGGGTGGTACAGCTGCAGACAAATAGAACTATACACTCTTCTATAGTCTATGTCTACAACTTTCTGTTTTTAAATAGGCTTAAGTACCCATGAAATTGATAAATGGAATACCAGGACTAGGGTTTACAAGAATTATACTAGGAAAGCTTTTAGTGCTATTAAGCTTTTAAAATCACATGTGTGTATTGCCTGATGAAACAGAATTTCTATGCCAGAAACTGAGTTATAAAGATGGCCAAGTCAAGCTTCCTGCCTTTAGGCATTTCTGAATCCAGCCAAAGATTGACACAGGTGATACCATATAGCCTGGTAAGAGATGTAAAATGCTGAAATACTGGGGGTGCTTCTGGATTACAGAAGAGGGAGCAGCAACTTTGTTAGGTAGTTAAAAATCAGGGAGGAAAGGAAAGGTATAGAGGAAAAATTCTGTATATAATCAGGCCTTGAAAAGGGAAGGAAAAGGGAAGATCACCTCAAAAGGAAGAAACACAAGGGGCAAGGACACAAAAGTGTAAAAGTGCAGGCAAGTGGTCCAGAGTGGTCTTGCTGTGCCTAACCTCCTGAGGATGACATTCAGTTTTGTTTGATGTGTAAGCTGCACTATTGTCCACAATAATCCTGGTTGAAAGAAACGGCTAAGCCAGGCACAGTGGTGCACGCCCATAATCACAGTAACTCAGGAGGTGGAGGCTCAGGAGGTGGAGGCGGGATCACAGATTTGAAGCCAGAGGCAGCCTGCATAACTTAACATGACCCTGTCTCAAAATAAAAACAGCTGGGGGTGCAGCCCATTTGCAAAGTATATATAAGCCCTGAGTTCAATCCTCAAGTACTGAAAAAAAAAAAAAAAAAAAAAAAAAAAAAAAAAACATAAAATAAAAAAAAAAAAAAAAAAAAAAGGCTAGAACTCACTTACTAGGGAAAAATAGCCAAAAGTCCAAGAGTGTCAATGGGAAATGGAAAACAGATTATGAAAACAATTATTGAATCCTATTATTAGTACTAGTCTTGATATGTTACATTTGTCATTTCAACAGGAAGTTTAAGTATCATCTCAACCATATGGACTCAATGAGTAACAGTATCTTTATTTATACTGGCAGGGAAAAATAAGAATACAACTTTACGTTATTGTAATTCTTTATTATTATTATTATTATTATTATTATTATTTTCTTTTTGAGACAAAGTCTTGCTTTGTAGCCCAGGTTATCCTCAAACTGGAGTCAGTCCTGCCTTAGCCCCCATAGGCATGTGCCACCATGCCTGGCAGAAGTCAGTGTATTTCACCTTAATACTGTTAAAGTCTTAAGAACACAGTAGGAAAACCACAAATTATCTATAGATACTTTATTAGAAATTAAACATTCTCACTAGAGACCACAGAAAGAAATTAACATGCAATTTTAGAACAAATTTCACAGTAAGGGATTCTTGAATTTTTTAAATGTGGGGGGGAATAAAACAAATTTAGTACAATGTTTCTCAAATTTGGCTTTCACAGACATTCTTGGGGGAAGGTCCTGTAAATATTCTATGATGATTTTACATTTCATGTTTTAATTTTGCTGATAATCTAAATGAAATTAATACATAGCTATTCAAGATTATCTGGACATCTTTAACAGTGTTGCCATATGTTTGCACCATCTGCAGCTGTGCCTCTACCCATGTGGCACCAGTGAAAAACAATTGTGCTTATTCTTCATACAATTTCTCAAATGGGGTCTCCACACCCTTCTCAGAATTGTGGAATATCCTCTGCGAGATCTGGGAGATGGCACAGTTGAAAACACTGGTTCAGAGCAGTGATTCTCAAGGTGGGAAGGGGGAGGAGAGGAAGATGGACATATGTAATTTGAAAAGGCATTCATAATATCCATTGATATCATAATACAAACTTGACAAAGTTAAGTTCAGCAAAATAATTTCAGTTGATGGGCAGTAGCAGAAAACCAGCAACAGATTCATTCTTGGGTGGTCTGGGTAAACGTGATTGAGAAACATTGCCTTAGAGGTAGAGGTGTGCTGGCACATGGAGAACACTTAATAAGAAACGTGCTAAAGGGAAAGAACGTCTTTTGGGTCACTGAATGAATTTTAAACCAGGTCTTCTGAAATCCTAAGGGCCAGTCTGTAAGAAAATCAAAATGGGTTGCCAACTTTATTGACCCTGTGATTAGAGGTAAGTTGGTCCACTTTTTAATACTGAGGAAAAAAAGAAGAAAAAATGTGTTTTTGCTCAAAATCCCATCCGCCAGGAAATGCTGTTATCCTTTCTGATGCCATCCAGCTCTCAAAGGGGAACATCAGCATAGATTCTGTTCTGCTAGGAAAGAGACAAAGATTGGATCTTCTTACAGTAACTTGTCTGCATTTCCCCTTGTTACCTCAACATTCTTGCCATTTAAACACATTTTGTCATAGATGCCTGTGGGATAGAACTGCCAGGAAAATACAGTCCGCAGGGAATGCTGAGAAAAAAGGTAAAGCCACACCAGACTTCCTGGGTATGCAGACTCTAGTGCCCACACCAAAACAGAGGAAGGTGGAGAAATGTCAGGAAACATTTGGTTCCATTGATTAAGTTTTTAGTGCTTTAGAATCCAGTGTGAGGCCAGAAACTAATTCAAACAGACATTACTTGCTGTGACGATGCTGTAGGGTGTGACTACAAGATTTGTCATATAGATGATTTTATTTCAGGGTTCCCCGTTGTATTTTTTTAGACTCCTCCTCTTCTGTCATTATTCAAAGTAACCATCACAAATTGTGTATACTTACTGTACAAGGGATAAGTCATTAATCTTTGGTTAAAGATCCCCTCAGAGAACGTTTTGGTTAAAGAACCATTAATTTTTCTTTTGACTAAAACACCCAAGTCTTCCCACATTTGACTCATGGAACTGGCCTGGGTAGAAGCTTGCTAGCTAGCATGAAGGGCTGGAGAGCTAGGGGAGAGAATTGCCAATCAGACCCTGGTAGCACTCCGGTACCTTTTTTTTTTTTTTTTTTCCCCAGCCCTGGGGATTTGAACCCAGGGCCTTGTACATGCTAGGCAAGTGTTCTACCACTGGGCTGCATCTCTACCCCCATTTTAATTTTTTTATTTTGAGGCAAAGTTTAAGTTACACAGACTGTCTCTGGCCTTGAACTGGCAATCCTCCTGCCTCCACCTCCCCAGTAGCTGGGATTATAGGCATGCACCTCAGCACCCAGCTTGGTTCTCTTTAAAAGTTTGTCACCTCCTGGTTTTCCACTGAAGCAAAGATCTCCTTTAGGTTATTATTGTTGTTAGGTGCCGTCGAGTCGGTATCCGACTCATAGCGACCCTCTGTACAGCAGGGGAAACACTGTTAGTGCTTCTCTGCTAGTCATAGGGTTTTCAATGGCAGATTGATTTTTGGGAGGGGGTTGCCAGGTCCTTCTCCCAAGCCTACAGCATCTGGTGTTCCCAGGTGGTCTCCCATCCAGGTACTAACCAGGCCCAACCCTGCTTAGCTTCCGAGATCTGACGGGATCAGATGCCACAGGGCTACAGCTGCAGGCCTTTTATGTTATGGATTTTAGAAAACTTTGTTTTGGCATTTTAGAAGCCAATTAGGTTGGATTGATTTGCCCTGTGAACACAGGTAAGGCAAAAATTATACTAATTTTATGTTATACTTAGAATAAGTCTGAATTGCTTACTGTGGCCTGTGTGCTGTGTACCCTGGTCACATTTTTTTACTACTCTTCTTTTTCACGGCCCCTTACTCAATCTGTTCTCGCTTTCTGTTTCTTGAACATTCCTTACTTGTTTAAAGCTCTCTTCTTTACATGCCATGTCCTTGTTGACCACACCTCCTTTACCATGTTAGCTCAATATGCTCCTTACCTCCTGGCATGTTCTATCACATTCTATTTGTTTGGGATTTTTCTTATTTGTGATCTACGTACTTCTCTAGACATAAGTTCTATGTTATCCTTTTGTGTATCTATGTATATTCAGTACAGTGTCTGGAGCATGGTTAGTGCTCGATAAATATTTGTTAAATCAAGGTTGAATGGATTTCTCCCATTGGCAACATCGATCCTTTTGTAAAGTGTGAAATTCATGAACAATGGATGTCATGGTTCCTCAAATCACCCCTAAATCCTTCTTTCCCTTGCCAGAAGGCCCTCCTATAGTACAATAAAGCATGGTAATAGAATTCCACTGCCTCCCAATGTTCCTGGCCCAGCACCGCACCTGCCATTCACCTGTAATTACTGCAGTGCTCCAATCTGCTTCAGGCGAGTCAGCAACTCCCCGTTCTGTTGCATAGTTACCAGGTCACTGCATCCACCTATACACTCTTTGCCGATAAAGACCCGAGGAACCTGCAAATGTAAACAACCCAGGATAGTCAAGGAACTTAATTACTAGTAGATTGGGCAAATGATATTTTAATCCTTGTTCCCAATACTACCATGAGGCAAAGCTTTCCAAAAATCACTTTACAACCTCCTCCTAAATGTTCCTAAGACAGATCCTTCTTACTCCTATAAAGGTAAAAATATTGTCAAATGTTTTTAAGCCAGAATAATTTGAGTGTGTTGTGCATGTGATTGTCAAACTTGTCAAGGAATTAAAAAATTTCACTGGATAGAAACATGTTTCAGGGAAAGAATGTGAATTGGCTGGAGCCAGACCACCCTTATTGCATTCTGGTTTCTCTGTAGCTGGAATCGCACCTGAGAGCTTTAGCTGGGCCTTAGCAACCAGGGAGGCATTCATGTATAAACAGCAGCTGCAAAAGCATTTGCAGTTGGTCTCTGATTTTTAGGTCCAGTTTATTACATATGGTCATCTCTCTGTGTGTTAAAACAAAGGTGAGCTCTGTCCTCAACTAAGAGACACTGTGCTGGTGTCTGAGTCTCCTTCTTTAGTCTGTGGTCCATATAAAATATGTAAATGTTGCAGCTTTGGGACCAAAGACATTTATCTGCTTTGGCTTCACACCTGTATGGGTAGGGGCCCAAGGTGAGCCAGACTGGCGCCATCATGGTCATTGAGCTTGTTGAATGGGTTCCTCTCAGGTCGCACTCCTACTATTAGGGTACATGCATATGCCAGAAGGTTTTTAGAAGCCCTAAGGAAGAGAAAGTCCCCTCACTGCAGCAGGAAATTTCCAGGC
Source organism: Pedetes capensis (assembly GCA_007922755.1). Lineage (NCBI taxonomy): Eukaryota > Metazoa > Chordata > Mammalia > Rodentia > Pedetidae > Pedetes > Pedetes capensis. Next base: position 40,241 of record VMDO01005588.1, read on the forward strand.
CAAGGGTATCACATGAAGCCTGGCCAGCTGGCAGTGAGGAAGTAAGCCCCACACAGGTGGCCTGCATGCACAGGAGGCCAGTGCGCTCCCAGAACATGAGGAGGACTGTACTGAGGGACTTGGGAGGGGGAAGGCAGAAAGCATGGAAAAGGTTTTTCAAAGTGTTTGATTTTCCTCAGAAGGCATAACTCAAGTGAATTGTTTAAAAAGTGAGAAAGCTGAAAAAAGAATTGGATTACTGAGGCTAAGTTCTTGTAGAATTTTTATTAAGGAGATCTGGGTGGAGGCCCAGGTGATGTTACTGATTTGGGTCGAATTTCTGTGACATTGATTTATACAGAGCAGCCATTTATCCCTCTCCGGGTAACCAAGGGTTGAAAACTTACAGCCCCAGGGCTGCCACCAGCCTGGGACTGGCCCTGACACATGATAGGACTGACTGTCCCCAGGGTGGAGTTGTGTGCACACCATCTGCCAAAGAAGCCGGTTTGCCTGAGGGTGGAAAGGCCCACTCATCCTCCCAGCCACCATGGAGCCTGGCATTAGCAAGGCACCTTTCAATCACAGCAGTTAAAGGCTCCAAAGAGAGTGGCAAACTCCTGGCTGCACGAAAGATGGAACAGGAAACACTGAGGTGCTGTTGACTCAGAAGGGGAGAGAGGAGGAAACACCTTCTGCCATCCTCTCCCCTGCCCCAGACCCTTCCCCGAAGGAAATTGAGTCAGCTAGTGTCCAGGAAGGAGCGAGAACTGTCACCTGAAAACAGGATTGGTAATGCCTTTGCTGTACTCCCCTGGAGTTGTCTTTCTGCGTCTTCTGTGCTCTAGAGTTACTCAAAGTTACTTCCCAAGGCTCTCTTCCTTAGCCACCACCTTCCTGGCACAAGGCATTGTCATTCTCCCTAAATTACTGCCATACCCTCCCAATGACTCCCGGTTTTGATCCTCTTCCCTGTCCAAACTGAGTCAGATCCAGTGACTCCTCTGCTCAGAAACCACCCATGGCATCTCACCTGGCATCCAGTGCAAACCACAGTCCATATGATAGTGTCCAAAACACCTTCCTAACTTACTTCCAATCATCTCCTCTTACTCTCAGAGCATACCAGCCACACACATGGGCTTCTTTGCTATTCTATAAACACATGGTACACATTTCTACCACAAGACTTTTGTACTTGCTGTTCCCACTGCCTGGTATGTTCTACCAGTAAATTTCAGTATGCCTTTCTCCCTTAACTCCTATAGAGATCTACTCAAATATTTCCTTTTCAGTGAGGCCTTGATGGCTCCATTTAAAACTGTACCCTTCTACCTACCCTCCTGCTTCCCCTTTCCTATTTAGTTCTTCCTCAGAAGCAAAGCAGGGTCAGGCCTGGTTAGTACTTGGATGGAAGACTGCCTGAGAACACCAGGCGCTGTAGGCTTGGGAGAAGGACTTGGCATCCCACTCCCAAAAAATAATCAGCCATTGAAAACCCTAAGAACAGCAGAGAAGCACTAACACTAGGTTGCTAGGACTGGGACACCAACTTGATGACACCTAACAACAACAATAGCCTGCAAGCCGTAGCCCTGTGACATCTGATCTGGTCAGATCTTGGAAGCTAAGCAGGGTCGGGCCTGGTTAGTACTTGGATGGGAGACCTCCTGGGAACACCAGGTGCTGTAGGCTTGGGAGACGGACCTGGCAATCCACTCCCAAAAATCAATCTGTCATTGAAAACCCTATGAACAGCAGAGAAGCACTGACAATAGTGTTTCACCTGTTGTACATAAAGTCTCTATGAGTTGGAAACCAACTCGAGGGCACCTAACAACAACAACAACAAAGCACATGCCACTTATCACTCAGCATATCATTTATTGTATTTATTGCTTTTCTCCTCCATTAGAGTGTAGATTTGCAAAGGTAGGAGTTTTGGGTGTGTTCAGAATGCTTAGAAAAGTGCCTGGTACATTGTAGGTTCTTAACAAGATTTGTTATATCCAGCAAAATCATCCTTAAAATGTGAGGAGAAATAGACTTTCTCAAACAAAACCAGAGGCAATTTGTTGCTAACAGACTTTCCCTGCAAAGTATTCAATGAATTTCTTTAGGAAGAAGGAAAATGATGTAGAAACTCAGTTTACCTAAGTGGACTTAGAGAAGGAATAAATGAAAGCACTGATCTAGGGGTAACAAAACCCAAAAGGCTTCTCCATATTCAGGGGTTTATGGAAGGCATAGGGTTCTGTCATCAGTAAAGCCCTGCTGAGCTTCCACCATACACTCAGCTCCAGAGGGCAATATAGGGTAATTAGGACAGCAACGACTCCCAGGTTTTCAATATCCTTTATAAGTACTTCATTATGGAGGATAAGAAAGCAAACAAATTTGAAGTCTGTTCTTCTCTTTAAAGAAATACACTGGGACTCAAGAACCTGAGAAAAACATTTTTTAACATCTTAAACTTAAAAGTTAATATAAACATTAACTTAAATTTAAAAGTTAATATAAATATTAACTTACAAATAAAAAAGCTAAACAAATGCATGAGAAGGTTTTGCTTTTTCTGCTACAGGACAGGTGCTGCTGGGCTAAGAACAGTAGTTCCAGCAAGGCTTGGTTGCACACAGCTGTAATCCTAGCAAGTTGGGAGGTGGAGGCAGGAGGATTGAGTTCAAAGCCAGAGGCCACCTTTGTAACTTAGTGAGACCCTAACTCGAAATAAAAGGTAAAACGTGGGCTGCAAGTACAGCCCAGTAATAGGGCACTTGCAAAGTATGTTCAATCCCCAAGTAAGTACCACAAAACAAAAAACACCTCCCAAAAAACCCAACAACAAAACAACACAGTAGTTCCCAAACTTTCTTGCAAAATTGGAATAATCTAAGGATGTTTGGAACTACTGATGCCTGGCCCCCACCTCTGACATTGTGATGTAATTGGTAATTGGCTGGGGTATGATTCAGGCATGGAGATTGTTTTAAAAGCTCCCCAGGTGACTCTATTGGCTCTCTAAGTTTGGGCTCCACTGGCTGAGACAGATCCAGGACAGTAGCCGGAGCAGGGCCCCATGGTAGGGTTTGCACCATCATGTCCTCCTCAGGACCCTGGCCTTGTGCAGCACAGCAAAGCCATCAGCAACTCTGTCATTGTGTCTCAGCTCACAGCAATAGGTAACATTTCACTTTTTTCTGCACTAGCATGCTGATTTCTGATGGAAGGGGAGAGACAACCTATAATGCTTTACACTTAAAATCCAGAGAAAACCCTGTAAGTCAACTAAAGACAAAGTAGAGTGTGTGTATCTGCCAACACTGTGTCCTAGAATATTCCTTTGTGGGAGAGCTGGTGGGGTATCGCAGCCCTTCTAGAACCAGAATATGATTGGCTGTGCATCCCACCAGAAGCCCAGGGTGGTAAAGAAAGGGGAAATAGAGATGAACAGTTCTCAGAGGGTCCCACACTGTATTTGTAGCAAGGGGGACTTTGAGGTCACCCAGTCTAGTCTTGCACCTGGGGTCCTTAAGGATCCCAGCAGTAATGACTTGTGAACAATCACACAGCAAGCCATCCTGGGAGCCAGGTCAGGAAAGCATCCTGTAATTAACACAGAACAACGGGCAAATAATGGACTGTTGGGTTTTTCTGTGGGAGGAGTAAGATAAGGAGGTATGAGTAAATTAGGTTATGCATAAAGAAAGCCTAGAGAAAAGATGGAAGGACAGCAAACTCAGCCACGTGAAAAGAGATAAAAGAATGCATATGATTCCATGTTGGATAGCAGAAAAGTGCCAATCACACCACGTTTCTCCACCCCACCTCTTGCCCTGTGAGCCCCAGACTGTCAGTTCTGGCAGTGCTTAAAACAAAGCCTCTAGATATGTCCTTGGGAGCTCCAGGCCCAGCTGCTGGGCCCACTGACCTGGCAGGACACATCAGCTGGGCTCCCTCTGCTCTGAGAGGACCCTCAGCGGCAGTCCAGCTGCCCCTTCAAGTGACCAGCGTCTGCCCTCCAGCCCCTCCCCCACACCCGCCAAAGCCCTCCAGCTGCCTTGAAGGACAGAGTCCTGGCTGTGTCCTAGTAAAAGCACCAGCATATAGTCACAGCCCTGACAAGAAAAAGCAACCCAAGGCCTTTCCCTAACCTTTTAAAACTAAACCCCACACTCACTGTTCTTGCGCCTGTGAGCTGTTGAAAATAATCTTGAATCTCATTTGTGTCACCGGTGGCTGTGATATCCACAAATTCCAGAAACCCTTGTTTGAAGGGCAGTTGACTGAGGATCTCTTGGGTCTTTCTGCAGTAGGGGCAGGTGGGCTTGATGAACACGACCACCTTTCCAGGCTGGATTTTGCCGTTCACAAACTCTTGGGCCATGCTGACAGGCTGCAGTCTCCCCAGGAGGGGTAGGTATTGCTCAGGGTGTTAACCCAGCCCAGCCCGCTGGCTGCTATTTAATAAGGAACCTCCTCCGAGGAGGAGTTTGCCTGGCAGCATGCTTGAGTTTTAAAGGGACAGCCCCAAAGTCGTTTCTGTCGGTGTGATTCACTAGTTAGCGTGGCTATGAATGCACGCCTGCTGTTTAATCATAAATAGCTGTGGCCAGGCCGTCTTTGTTGTTCTCCCACCCATCAGGAGCGCCTGCTCTTTGGTAGGGATCAGTTAAGTCACCCTCTGGGAAGCATGGAGTGCACACAGGAGCCTCAGGGAGGGGGCGAGAAGGAGGCAATGACTTTTTAGAGTCAATTTTTTTGCCTTCCTTCTTGGAGACGGTTGGATTTTAAAATGCAAACAATCACTCAAGAAACCGAAAGCTTTGGTATCTCCCCAGAGCAAGCGGAATTGAAATGGTGACTGCATCCTGTGGAGGTGGCTCCCTGGCTGTCTTGCTGGCTGTACAGTGGGTGTTTGTTGTTGCCATTACTTTACTGGAATCAGCCCTTGGCATTTAAAAATATGGAGATTTTGCAAAGGAATCTGGATTTGTAACTTCTCTCTGAAAAGTCAGGTGAGACAATAATGAGCTTGCATTCTTTAGTGGCAGCAACTGTGGCTGAGTAGCTATTTCCTTCTGACAGAGCAAGGGCGGCTCCAGTTTGCCACAGGTCCTGCCTGGCAGACAAGCCTGTTTCACCCCATGAGCATTTGAGTTAGTGACCCTTCAGCAGTTGTTTAGTAAGGAAGCAAATTCCTGCATAAGCCCTGACTTCCAACTACAGGTAAAATAAAGATCTTTTTCTGTTGGATTTTGTTTTTACTGTTTGAATGAAGGTGGTGTAATAACTCAGCCACCATATTCACTCAAGATCTAAAGCAAGGGCTTTGTTTGTTAGGTGCTGTCTAGTGGAGTTGGTCTCATAGTGACCCTCATAGGGTTTTCAATGGCTGATTGAAAATGCAGGGGCTGGAGGACTGGAAATCTTTTCTTCTTCCCCAGGGCACCTGTGCTCCCTACTGTGCAGAGCAAAGTCTCCTCCTATGTCCACTTCAATCCTGTTCCAGTGTACACTCAGAAAAACTGTCTCCTTTAAATTTTAATCGTATGGCATTGAAACCAGAGTATCTTCAAAGGGCCAGAGCTGGAGGCCACCATTGTCATTTGGGTAGAATCCCAAGCATATTGTGACAGAAAATTGACCCCTAGAAGCAACTTTTTCTGTTAAGTCTGTTACTAAAATTAAAATGGAAAAGTGATTCCAAATGGAATGGGCCACAGAGGGAGCTCAGAGAGCTCTGTCCCCACCAACAAAGAAATGTGGGTGGGCTGCAAGGCTGAGACTTCGCAACACATAGCTTCTTGTCCCTCCAGAATAGGCCAGAGGCCTGCCTGAGGCCCTGGTCTCTGTGGAGCCATCTGGGCGCCTCATGTTTTTCAGCTGGGCTTTATCAGATCGCCTTGCATGGCTGTTCCCTCAGAACTTTCTTGCTGCAGTGTCTGCTGTGGGTCTCTCTGTCCCTGCTGCCTTTTTCCTCAGCACGTGACGGTGTTCAAGTCTCTCCTTTGCTAAAAGCCACCACCACCTCTGCCTTCCTTTCCTTGCTTTCCTGCCTCTGCCCTTTTACAAAACCTCCTGGGATGTTTGCCATCTGCACTTTACTCACCTCTTTCCTCATTTCATTGCCATCTGACCTCCTTATCAACCACTCTGCTGAAACTCCTCTGTGTTGCTAAATCACTGTGCAGCTAGGTATCCTGACTGAGGCTAACCCAGAAGTCAGTGTGTGGTGCGTTTGTGGGATTAATAGAGTGAACCTCCCAAAGGCCCGGGTCATCTGGGTGTTGGATTCCGACACAACTCCACCTTCAAACTCCAGGTAGAACAAAGCTCTTTCCACCAGACTCTGCGCCCCTCTGTTTCACTATGAGCGGAGGTTATATGATCACGCAGCTTCTATATTCACCTCAAGCCTTGTAAGGGACAGAAGCTGTAAGGGACAGTACAGGGGATGCTACTGCCTGCACCATGGCTCAGCCCCAGAGACTGGCGTCTAAAGCTGTAGGACAGACAAGCTGAGGCACATGCTTTTGTGAGACAATATGCGAGACGTGGGAGACAGAGTAGATGGCAAAAAGAGGATGTGCCCTCTATTTCTCAGAAAATGCTGTGGCTTCCCCTCAGTGAAAAATTAGAGCAGAGGAAGCCTTTGAGGCTTTGGCATGCAATCTGGTGGCTTCGGCACATCGGTCAGCAGACACCCCAGGCATTTCAGTGGGGAGCTATGGTGTGGGTGCATGGAGGCCTGTCTTGGAGAGCTGTGGATGAAAAACAGTGTGTATAGAAGAGCACATATGGGCTTTCCCTGGGCTCGTTCCCAGGAGACACCCCAGGCCCTTCCAGAAATGACTGGGGGAGTGAGGGCACTTTTTTAGGGCAGAGGTGGCTCTGGTATGCAGATGATTGGCAGCGACCCAGTGATCTACGGAAATAAATGCTATTGCTATTACTGTGATCTCATTTGCATCCGCCTGCCGCAGTACCAGTGTGGCATCCAATCCTGTCAGATCTCAGAAGCTAAGCAGGGTCGGCCTGGTTAGTATTTGGATGGGAGACTGCCTAGGAACACCAGGTGCTGTAGGCTTGGGAGAAGGACCTGGCAGCCCACTCCCAAAAAACAACGAGCCACTGAAAAACCCCATGAATAGCAGAGAAGCATTGACATAGTGCCGGGTATGGCACAGTGTCAGGTAGTGTTTCATCGGTTGTACATAAGGTCACTATGAGTTAGACCTGATTTGACAGCACCTAACAACAGCAACAACATAGTGAATTTCTCTAGTCCAGGGAAAAGAGCATTCATCCCTCATTATCAGAGCCTAGCAGATGTGCAGATATACACTGGTCCTTATTCACCCATCCAGGCACCCATCCAATGAACATTTATGAATCAACTGGGCCATATACAAAGATCTTCATTTACAGCCCTGGTCCTTAGGAGTGTATAGTGCAGTGGGGGAAAATGGACACCAGTGTCATCAAACATACTAGGTGGTATCATAGAGGTATGTAGGGACACCAAATGAAAGTGGCCAATGCTCCTAGAGGGGTTTAGGGGAAGGGCCCACAACAAAAGAGAGGGAGGCTGAATCTTGAACCATAAGAGGCATATTTTTAGCATGGATAGATTTACAATTAAATGTTTGATCAACTAATGACAATGTCATATCTCCCAAGTAACAGATGAGCTGGTAAAAGCAATTTGATGACAGAAAGGCTATTGGGACTGACAGGAATGCTTTGGTTGCACACCTTACAGGGTCCCTCCAAGCTCACCCTGAGACCAGTTTTGGCTGCCATAAAGCTGACCTGATACAAAGGGACAGCTCAGCAGGTGGTGGGTTACCATTTCTCTGAGCCACTCTCAAGAATTCCTAATGACAGATGCCCTTGGCCCTTTAAATGTGCTGCACTGGGGTTCAGGTGAATGTTACCAGAAGCCCTTTATAACCTGAGACGTGTGAAAATTCTGGTTGGTGCTTGTGCTCTGTTTTCAGAGTCAGAGCCTGTTCTCAGTGCCCTCTGGTCTTCTCCCAGTTGGACCACAGAGAACCATTAACTCTGACTCCAACAGTCTCTCTGGACAGACTGTTTCCTTGCCTTCTACCTCTGCAGAGCTGCTCAATGCTGAACTTGGTAACACAGACAGTTATCCATTTACTACGTAACAACCATGTGTCAGGCTCAGAGTTTTTGTCATTTCAAATCCTCACAGCAACTATGAAAGGTAGATAATTTGGATCCCAGACTGACTGAAGGAATAAGGAAATGGTCCCTGACTTGGGGTCCCAACAGACTCTCCCTTTCATTTGCATAGTGTCTCTTACTGCCGCAATGTCTCACCTCCAGCTGTAGTTTAGACATGGAGTCTCAGTACCAATACTGATGACCTGAGAGTCCCTGGGTCCCACTGACGTTTCTTGTTATCATTTAAGTTCAAGACTTTGTATCCATGGCCTTTCCAGGTGTTTCAGCCCACTTAGTATTATTCTTGTGATTGGATTTATAGGAGGCAACACTCCCTAACATAATCATGTCAGGTAAACCCAAGCAAGCCCTTCTAATACGAGAATCTCTTTATTAGGGACACCAAGAAAGAAGTATCATTTTCTTTCTTTTCCCAGCCCTTGGGGCCCAGGTAGAGTTTCAGGTTATTACAGCTCACAGGTTCAGTCTGCTTGCCACACTCTGGAAGCCAATTAGTATGATGAGGTAAAGTGGTGGTAGAGAAAGAATTTTTTTTTTTTTTTTTTTTACAATGAGTTAGATGATCACAAGACATCAGAAATTCTCATCCTAAAGGGCCATCTTACCTGGAAGGGTGTCTTTGGGGAGGCTTATATAGGAGGTGATACTTACAAACTGATGGACACTTTCCCACAGGTAGGGGTTTGTGGTCAAATGGTACACCTCTGAACCTAATCACCAAGTCACAAGATATTTCTCAGTTCTACAAATCTCAAGAACCAAGATCATTATTTCTTCTGGCTATTCTTGTCACTGATTAGTTTGCCTATGTGTAGCAGCTGACATTCTGTACAGTGGACAAGCTAGAGGGGGTAGCTGCCCTGAGGCTTTCTTCTGGATCATTAACCAGAATCATTTCACAGTAATGAAAGAAAACATATTTCACTTGACTATTGTGTAAGACAAGGATCAACTGAAGTAAATAAGTTGTTGACCAAAAGATCTGTCCTCAACACTCATGTTTAATCCCTGCCTCCTTTGGGCTGAATGTGTTGGAGTTGCTGTGGCTAGGGTTGCTATGAGTCAGATCCTATTAGATAGCACCTATGTACAACGGAACAAAACACTCCCTGACACTGTGCTGGGCACACAATCTTTGCTATGTTTAACCCCATTGTTTCAGTCACTGTGTCAATCCATCTAGTTGAGGGTCTTCCTTTTTTCCATTGACCTGCCACTCTTCCAAACATGATGTCATTCACCAGGGTCTGCTCCCTCCTGATAACATGTCCAAAATATGTAAGATGAAGTCTAGCCATCCTTGCTTCCAAGGAGCACTCTGGTTGCACTTCTTCTAGGATGGATCTGTTGGTTCTTTTGGCAGTCCATGGTATATTCAATATATGTATCTAGCACTGTAATTCAAAAGCGTCAATTCTTCTCCTGTCTCCCTTATTCAATGTCCGGCTTTCACAATGATGCAACTGAAAATACCATGGCACGAGTCAGGCACACCTTCATCTTTACTGTGACATCTTTACTTTTCAATACCTTAAAGAGGTCTTTTGCGACAGATTATCACAATACAATGTGTCTTTTGATTTCTTGACTGCTGCTTCCATGGGTATTGATTGTAGAACATGTAAAGCGAAATCTTGGACAACCTCATTTTGTCCCCATGTATCCTGAAGTTGCTTATTAACCCAGTTGGAAGGATTTCTATTTCCTTGATGTTGAGGTACAATCCATGCTGAAAGCTGTGTTCTTTAATCTTCACCAGTAACTATTTCAAATCCTCCTCCCTTTCAGCAAGGAAAGTTGTATCATCTGCGTAACACAGTTTGTTAATGAGTCTTTCTCCAATCCTGATACCACATTCTTCTTCATCAAGTCCAGCTTCTCAGATTATTTGCTCAGGATAGGGATTGAAGAGATATGGTGAAATGGTATAGCCCTGACACACACCTTTCTTGACTTTAAGCCAGGCAGTGTTTCCTTGTTTTGTTCGAATGACTGTCTCCTAGTATATGTATAGATTTCTCATGAGTACAATTAAATGCTCTGATATTCCCATTCTTCACAATTTTCTGCATAAATTGTTGTGATCTACACCATCAAATGCCTTTGAATTAGTCAAACCTAGTTATAGTATAGTCAAGAAAACATAGACATCTTTCTGGCATTCTCTGTTTTTGTCTAATATCCATTTGACATCATAATGATGTCTTCAGTTCCATGCCCTCTTTTGAATCCAGCTTGGAGTATAAAGGGTTAAAGACTCCTTTGGTCTGTGACTTGGACTTCTTCTAACAGGTTTTAAGGTACTGTGTGTGGAGGAAAGAAGAAAGACTCATTTCAGAACATCTGAACAAGCAGAATATTATATCCCAGCTTTTGTAGCTATAGTCTCTACCCAGGTTTATCAGTTAAGATATTTCTAGTAGAAAGTAACAGAATTCTCAGTTAAACCTAGTTTTGATTAGAGGTGTTCATTTTTCATCTATGGGGAAGTCTAAGAAGTTGATTCAGAGGCTCAAGGCCTAGTGTCTCTGGGGTTCTATTGTTTTTCTCTCATAATTGGCTGCCACAAGGCTACATACATCTGGCTTCACCCCACTGTGTTCAAATGTAGGAGGCTGAGGTGGCACAGGCATTCCTCCTTGCTTGCACTTCCCCAGCAGTGCTCCTTCCCTCTCGAGTGGGAACTGGCTCACATGCCCACCCTAGGATCTGTTTTCATTCTCCTAGCACCTCGGTATGTGCCTGGAACCTGAATTTTGTGGCCCATCAAGAAGAGAAAACATGGCTGTTGGATTATTAGTCACATGTGGAATTCTGATTTTATTTTTACCACCCACCTTCACCATGAAGTCTGGGTTTCACTGATGTATCCTTCCCACAGTAGCTACATCAGAGGCAAAGGACATTTTCTGTATAATCATTTCTTAACTCCTGGGATGCATTTAGCTGTAAGGGACAGAAATCCTAACTGAAACCAGCTTAAATAATAATATCCAAAAAAATCCAGAAGCCTAAAGTAGGGCAGCTACAAGGGCCAACATAATCCAGTGGCTCCTACTCCGTTTCCCTGGCCTTTCCCTGTGGTTGCATTCACCCTCAGTGGTGGAATGCCTCATGTCTGTGAACAACAATGTCCAGAGGAAATGAGAAAGTACTTCTCTGAAGTTATCCCACAGCAAACCACACCTTGATTTTTTTGGTTCAAATCACTTTACAGGCTTATTTCTGACCCAAAAACTAGCAAAAGAAATGAAATGACCACCCCTTTTGAAGGAAACAATCCTGGAGTGGAGATGGTCCCAGCTTCTCCTACGGGAAGAGCTCTGATGGGGAGGAGTGGATTCCTGCAGAAACAGGAACTCTGTAGGAAGGACGAAGGGGGAAATGGATGCAGGATGGACAACCAACAGTATTCACTGCCACACTTCCTAGAGTCAGTGAGCCACCAATAGGAATCCTGTTGGTGAAGCAAAACTGAAAACACTGAAATAAAAGGTGAGGCCTCTGTTATTGAGTAGACGATTTCAGCTACTTCTGATTCAAGGTAGTCCCTTCTAAACCTCAATGTTTTCAGCAAAATTATCAAAATGACATTTACCTAACAAATAAATATCCTCTGTAGTATCAGCTCTTGCCATTTGCAGATAAGAAAACAGGCTGGGGAAGGTTAGGAGACTCTGTTCAAGGCTTCCCAGAAGGGAGCAGGTGCTCTCTCCACCACCATATAGAGTAAGTTTCAAGGTCTTATAGGGAGGACAACTGAAGGCTGGACATGATGGCAAAGCCTCCCTACTCTAACCCCCAATCTTGAGCTCACTTGCATCCCTGCCATTTGTCTGCTGGCTGCTCACCCCGCCTACCCATGATGCCTTCCATGGAACAGGTGGGAATTCAAATCATGTGTTCTCAACATGAAGAAGGCTGCTCCTCAGTGAACTAACTGACCACACCAAACACAAACACAACTTTCAAGTAAGAGCACACATTTGATTCTTTCAGGATCTCAGATCCAGGATCAGGAAGAAACACTCATGTGTACAAAGACATTCCATGAGATAGAATCATAGCTTTGCCTGTGAGACAGAAAAAAAATTAAAAAGTGGTTCCAAACCCAAGTGAAGATAAATTCATATTGCAAGGCTTTTTTTGAAAACATACCTGAGCACATGCCAGTTCAAAATCCATTTGTGATGTTTATCAGCTGGTGGCATATCTGAGCACAGACTCCATCCTCGAAGCTAAGCTGTGCTTCACACAGCTGATAAAGGCTCAAAAAGGCTGAATTTGACCTGTGATGTACTCAAGTAGAATTCAATGTTCCTGTTATCATTATTTCTAGTCGAACTTTTATCTGTACGCATTCACTCCCACAAATAATCTATTAACTGGTGATCTTTCTTACTAATCCCCCTGTTGTAAATAAAAAGTAAGACATTTGTAAGTACTCAAATAACCATCAAAAGGGCACTAGGTTAGTAATAATACATCAATACACTGGAATCCTTTACGATGGCACACCTCTGTCAACTGGCATGGAATAATATCTAGGATAAGACACTAGGATGCAGCACATTTATACTTAAAAATTGGTATATTAAGGGGACTTTCTTATTGGAGCAGAATTGGGAGGCCAAACCGAGAACAAAGAAGGGATAGATATTGCATCTTGTATAGAAAACTACCACCAACTGGCCAGACTTCCTTCCTGTTGTTGTTGTTAGGTGCCGTCGAGTTGTGTCTGACTCATAGCGACCCTCATAGGGTTTTCAATGGCTGACTGTTTTGGGATTGCCTTGGGAGTGGATTGCCAGGTCCTTCTCCCATTTTTGCGGTGCTGGGAATCGAACTCGGGACCTCAAAGACTGCAGAGCAGAGCTCTACCAACTGGGCTAAATCCCAGCCCGACTTCCTTCCTAGGGTTTGTTAAAAAATGGCAGAACTTGACCCTATGAGCATCAGTGGGATTCTAGCCCTCCTACTTACTTGGCATAGTAGTGTAGGGGTTTATGCTTTTTCTCCCTCATGCCAAGTAAAAAAGTCTCCAAGACAAACATGCTTAAAAGTTGGCATATACCTGCAGGAGGGGAGCATATTATCCCACTCACCCCATAGTCAGCTATCTTAGATCTCGGATTTGCCCTGTGCCTCATGCCCAGGGGTGATGAGCCTTGGGAGAAATGGCAGAGTCTGGCTTAGGAGGAATGTGTGAATTTCCCATGGTGTGAGAGGATACCATGAGTGGGCAGCTTTGAGCTGTCTTCTTGCCTTCCACCTTTTTGTCTTGCTGCCTAATGTAGTCTCTCACTCACATCTTGGGACATGGGAATATCCCAGAAGACTTCAAACCTGACCCTGGCCTTCTTCCCCATCAGATCTCCTGCAAAGGTTTGTCTACAGAAACTCACTTCATTTAAGGATGATCAGTCACAATGGGGGCTGGGGTTTGGCTTAGTTGGTAGAGTGCTGCTCTGCACTCTCTGAGGCCCTAGGTTCTATCTCCAGCACCACAAAAATGGGAGAAGGACATGGTAATCCACTCCCAAAGAAATCCTGAAACAATCCCAAAACAATCTTCCATTGAAAACCCTACGAATAGCAGAGAAGCCTTGACACAGTGCCAGGCACGGCACAGTATTGGGTAGTGTTTCCTTCTGTTGTACATAAGGTCACTACGAGTCAGGGCCTACTCAACAGCACCTAACAACAACAACAAAAGTCATAAAGGAGTCATCATGAGATCTATGCTCAGCTAGTATAAGAGAAAGAGAGGCTGGGAGCAGGAAAAAAAGAAATGTTACCAAGATATTATAAGTATTTGGACAAGATTTCTCCCTGTGGCATTGTTTGTAATATATAATAATAACTCTAAAACTTGAGAGTCACCCAAACATCCATGAATATGGAATTAATCATAAAAATCAGGTAAATCTATGTAACTGACTACTTTGAAGCCATTAAAAATAGTTATACATGCTAATATGGAAAGAATTAATATATAAAATTTTAAGTGATTTATTTATCAAATAAGAAATGTATGGACACATTGCAAAACCCTAATAATGAAAAAAGATATACAGTGAAAAGGAAGCTGCTATTTACTCTGTCTTCTAACTATTCAGATCCTTTCATGGGGGCAACTGATGATCTCATTGTTCCAAGACTCTTGGGCTAGATATAGTACTAATTTTTTTTTTTTTAGTTTTTTTATAGTATTAAATTTAAAAAAATAGTGTGTGATTCCATAGGCACAAAGTTGACAAGTTTGTATGTACATATTTGCAAGTGTGAGGTATATAAAATACATATAATGTGTGATATATACCTACACAGTACAACATATAACATCAGTTTATATTTTTATTCTGAAAGACTCAGGACCATGAGTCATAATCAATTCGTTGACAAATTTCCCCAATGATATTTTGGGGAAATAACTAACAGTGAGATGGGATAGGGGAATTTTATTTTCCATCCTTCTTCATTTAATATTTACCATATGCATGGATCATTTTCAAGCTTTTTACTTATTTAATATAGTAATCAGGAGGTAAAAAGGTGAAGAAAACCAGTACAAACTAATTTTAAAAGTACTTTAGCTGAGAAGGGGAAGAAATAAAACAATAGCTTAAGGGGAGATAGGGATATAGTAGGAAAGAGAAAAAGGATCTTTGGTATAAAAGATTCTTGCTTGTGTGATTTTAATTAATTAGTTAATATATTGGCAGAGAACACAACCAGTTGAGTAGTGGGAGAGGATGCTTGCTGGAGCAAGGACACAGAGCTGGAGGGAAGGGACAAAGAGCCAGGCTGTAGGGTTCACCCTGGCCAGACGGGGAGCACATCTTGACAAGTAGCTTTGGGTTGCACGGACAGTGTGGTGGGCGAGGGGCAGGAAGAGACCCAGGACTGGAGATGGGCAAGCCAAGAGACCACTGTCGAAGCCCAACGGGACAAGAGATTCTAGATTCTGGACACAGGACCAAGACAACCAACAGTGGGTTCCAGCCTAGGGAGGAGGCAAGTAGAGCTAGAAGAAGATGATAAAAGAGCAGAATAGGGAGGTATTAAAGTCAAAATGAAGATGGAAAAATGGTTCAGTGACAAGGATTAAAAAACAATAATAAAAAAATAATGTTCAGAGATAGGAAATTCAGGCTCATAAGCAGACATTAGGTGGCTGCCTGGCTGCATAACTAAATATGTTGAACAATGTCAGAAATGGTGAAACAAAGCAATAGAGTTTGTTTTTTTCCAGTGCTGGGGTTGAACCTGGGGCCTCATGCTTGCATGCTTTGCAAGTGCTGGACCACTGAGCAGCACCCCCAGCCCATTTTTTTACTTTTTGAGATGAGGTCTCACTAAATTACAGACTGCCTCTGGTCTCGAACTTGTGATCCTCCTGCCTCTGCCTCCCGAGTCACTGGGATGACAGGTGTGCACCACTGCGCCGGGCTCTGCAATAGAAGTCTTTTAAAAAGCAGTGTCAAGCTTTTCTTTTGGAAACACAACTGGTTAAAATTACCCCATAATTAAATGAGGTCTATTTAATCAGGGAGGGAGTAGTAGTTTTAGAAGAAAGCTAGCTGCCTAGGCTAATAAGTTACCAATGTATCAAAACATTAATTTTTTTATTGTTGTTAACATCAGTATATAACACCTGCCTTACACAGAAGTAACAGGTACATTTATCTACAACTCCTTGTGGAAAAAAATTCTTTAAACATGAGCTGAAATGCTCAAAGGAAATCACTTAAGGGTGGAGTATCTTTAGTTAGACAGGACAGCTTGTCAGACCCAGAAATAATCACTAAGTACATGTATAGATGGAAGTATTCTCTAGAATGACTTGTCCAAATAGCTTGAGGTAAAACTAAAAGAAGTAGAAACTGGAAAATAAAAATCTGAGCTACCAATAACTGTTGAGCAAGATCATGAGAATGTTTAGGAAATGAATCAAGAAGAAACATCAGTCCATAAGCCATTCCCCACCCAGGAATCCTCTCTTCCATTTCTGTTTTTCCAGTATCTTTTCACCATGTGATGACTTTCACGTCTCATTACCCCACCACACACTACTGTTGTAGGGAGCAAGGCCTGTCAGAGAGAAAGAATCACCTGAACACCCATGTTAACTAGAGGAAGTGGTTTTATTGCCATCAGAGTAGTGGTGGGCTCAGGTCCCGAAATGGCCGTGCTCCCCAATTCAGTTGTGCCTGTTCTATTTATAGAGCTTACAGACTAGCAGACAAACGGGTCTGTGTGTTTCTCTTTGATTGGTTACTTTAAACCATCTGCAGATGTTACAGAGCCATCCAAGCAGAAAGTCCTTAACTACAAAATCTTTAAAGAAACAACTTTTAGACAATCACCAGGGGCTATGTCAATGCAGAGGATTTACTAGGGCACTTAGGTTCAGACAGGGGCTTTCAGCATTCCTTAGATAAGGGAGTATAGCCCTGTTCTTTGATTAGGAGGTTGAAGAATATAAACTCCCAGGTCTTAGCAGAGCCTGGTATAATTTTATTAGGTTTCTCTCTTTCTGTCCTCAATAGAAGATTCAATTAAAGGCCTCATACAGATACATGAGAAACAAACTTTTAACAAAAATGTTGTTTGATGGGCTTCTAACTAATAAATTTTGGCATATCCAAATGGCAAAGGAATATGTAGCTGTAATAACAACAAGGAAGATTCAGATATTTTGAGTTTTCTAGTGTCTAAAAACAAAGTGTGGAACCATGTATATAGGACAGTCTCTTTTGTATAAATATAAGATTGTAGGATGTAAGAATATTATGTGTGTATAACTATACATGAATGACATGTAGCTATGAATCCTGAGAGATTTCCAAGTGAAAAAGCTACTAAGTTTTAAAAGTTGCAAAAGAATATCTATGTCAAACACTGAGAAGAAAAACTGCTATGTGTGTGTGGTCTGTGTCCTGGGTAGATGTGAATGCCCAGCAGGAGCCTGGAAGTTTGAGCAGCCAGCAGTGGACACTGTGACCTCCAAGGAAGAGCAGGCATGGGAGGGATGACAGGATTTCTGCTCTGCTCTGTTGACTTCTGCATTATTTGAAACTTATTGTTACGTTCATGTGTTATGGAAGAGAATAAAGAGACCATAAAAATTAAAATGGAAGATGTGGGATCATTCATACCTCATGGGGAATTGGAGAACCAGAAAAGTTGTAATGCTGAAATGAGGTGTCCTGGATCCAGGTTGCTAATCAGGACCCTGGGAGCTCACCAATGCAGTGTCATAAAAGAGGGAAGAGAAAATTTGGTAGTCATCCTGGCCCAAGCACCTCGTTTCTGCAGATTTGGGAAATACCAGAGAACTGTGAGGAGAGGGGGCTGTGAAGTCCACCTCACGAGGTCTTCACCCCATCAGCTTCATGGCAGTGGGGAGTGGGGAGTAAACAACCTCAATCTTTTGGAGGTTGCTTAAAAGAGTAATTTCTCCACAATTTTCAGGTGAATATGACATTTTAGGACTTTCTCCTTGGGCTCTGAATTACTAAAGAATGGAGTCATTTCTGGAGAAAGCAGATTGTCACCTTGTGGCCAGAGGCATCTGAGTGCTGGGGTGTGAGGCCACCCTAGGCCCTGTGCAGGCCACCCTGCAGGGACAGGCAGCTACAAAGGACAATCCATCTGATAGAACAAAGGAAGTTGTCAGAAACAGGGAGTTTTCTGACACTGAAACAGATGGCCCTAGGAGGGAGCATCTGAACCTTGGCTCCCACAACATGTTCAAAGGTGGGAGGTCTCAGAGGATGATGCAAAGTCTCAGCGACACAGCTTTGAGGTCTGTCTGCTCTGTGTGAGAGCCCTGCCTGCCTGCCTGTGACTGGGCTCCTGAGAATTCTCAGGCCCGTGGCATGCTGAGAGTGCACAGGGCCATGAGTCTGTCTTTTGAACCCTTTACTAAACACGTAAGATGAGTAACTTGGAGGGGGATGCTCACTGGGATAGGTTGGGGCCATCCATTACCATAGGACAAGCTGGGCGACTTTGAGTGACATGCTGTGTTCTGAAGCAGCACAGCTGACCTGAAAGTCTCTCGCTGTCACGTCACTTCATTGCCGCTCTGTTCTTGACGTCTCCACTGGCTGTGATAGTGCCAGCCACCCCCTCTCTCTGACCACTAGTGAACATCACTGGGGCCTCCACTTCCAACACTGGGTGCCTAAGGGGCACCCAGGAGGATGGGTCCTCAACATGAGTGAGGAACCGTGGTGTCCAAGTGTTGGCCTAGAGACTGGGGAACCCAGGAACTCTGAGAACACACAGTAAGGACTTTAGCTGAGGGTGCACAATGAGGGGATAGACATGGGGATCGGGAAACCAGCTCTTAGCATGGAGGAGGGGATAGACATGGGGATGGGGAAACCAGCTCTTAGCATGGAGGAGATGGAGATCTCAGGCCTTTACACAACCAGCTTTCAGTCCTCTCTGCACATGAGACTCCTTGGAAACTTAAAAAATACCTGCCTGCCCTCCTCTTGGACCAATGGAATTAGAGTCCTCAGGGTCCCCTTGGGTTTATGCTCCCATCAAAGGTCTTTCCACCTCTGAGGAAGACTTCTGATGTTGTCCTTTCTGTCCTTGTCAGGAAAAAGGAAATTTACTTTCTCAGGCTCTCAGCCAAACCTTGGTCATCCCGTGAGGTGCTGTGTGACTGTGACAGTTACCTTCCTGTGACATTAAATCCAGTAACCTAAATCTCAAGAACCACAGTGAAGAACTGCATTGGCTTCCCAACAAAAGGTTCTTTTCTTGGCCAAACTTTAGTCTGTCTTTTGAATCTTCTGCTGGGCTCATCTGTGCATGTCCTTGTAAAATCTAGTTTTAACAAACATCTTATTAAATCAGTTTAGTAAGATGCCTCCAGCCTCATCAATATCCCACTTCCATCAACCCCCAGGCAATGTCAGGTCACCTTGGCTGTCTTCAACACAAATCTTCTTAGGTTGATTTAACCAAAATTCCCCTTATCCCTGAAGTGTCCCTTTAGCAATTTCTATCCACTGTTCCTTGTCTATAAATTCCACTGCCCATGCTGTTTTTGGAGTCAAACCCAGTTTCTTTTCCCTACTGAAAGACCGCATCATAGTGATGCCTATTGCCATCTTTCTGAATAAAATCTTCCTTATAGTGCTTTAATAGGCATCATTGAATAGTTTCTTTTCCTTAACACTCCCTTTGGGAGTATTCCCATTTATTTATGAGAAGCATTTTCTGTCAGAGAAAGCTCAAAGCTTTATTGACAGAATGGTGCATATAACAGAGGGATGTGTTGTAATTCCTAAGGGCAGTTTTTTGCTATGCAGATAATTTCCCTTTCCTGTAAAAGAAAGAAAGATACACAGGCTTAATGTTCTGAGTTCTGATCCCCTTGCCTTGGGTGGGGAGTGGGCCAAGTGTTGAGTAATTTTGCTTCTTTAGAGTGGAAGAGCTAGTTTTGAAATGTGAGTTGCAGCTAGAGAGAGAGACAAGGTTGAGAACTGGGCTTTGAGGGAAGAAGGGAGTGTCCTGGCCCTGAGGGCAGAGACAGGGTGGCAGCTTCTGAGTGGCAGATGTATGTGCCTCTCTCCATCCAGCACTGGGGCTCAGATGTATTTGAGGTGAACCAAATGAAATGAGGCCATGGATATCTGGGGTATGTCCTTGTCTGACCTAGAAGTGGTGGAGACCACCTGAGGAGGAGCTGCCAATGGAAGCCAGGGGGCCTGGGCACGGAGAGCTCCCTGGCCACTATGCACCAAAGACCTCTGGTACTGTTCAGAGAAACTGTAGGACCCTAGTGTTCTTTGGTCATCCCAGGGGAGGGGGAGGGACAAGATAGCTAGAGACTGAGTCAGATTTAATTTTCTTTAAAGAAATGAAGAGATGTGATGATTCTTGTGCTCTCAGGTAGTGGAGGGATTCGCATCTGATGCATATGTTGGCTTAGTGATGTGAAGAAAAGGTGTCCACATCCAGAAGCTTTAGAGGAAGGGTCAGGATTAAATGGTGATGTATGGCCGGGCACCATGGCGCACACCTGTAATCCCAGAGACTCGGGATGCAAAGGCAGGAGGATCGCAAGTTCGAGACCAGAGGCAGTCTTTGTAATTTAGCGAGGCCCTGTCTTAAAAAGTAAGAAAAAATAGGCTAGAGGGGGCAGCTCGGTGGTACAGCACTTGCAAAACATGCAAGCACGAGGCCCTGGGTTCATCCCCCAGCACCACAAAAAAAATAAAATAAAAAAAATAAAAAAAAAATAAAATTTGGTGTATGAAGAAATGAGAGCACATGAAAAGACCTCCTGGGGTGGAAGGTGTGGCATAGGAAGGTAGGAGAGGATCTGGGAATAGAAATCTCAGAAGCATTCTGTGCACTGTAAATACCAGGGCTCTTTTTCCTCCTCCAGGACATTTCCAGGGAAATTGACATTCATTGGTGGGCAGCTTCTTTTTCCCCACAGTGCTTGGGATTGAACCCCAGGACTCTCATAGGCTAGGCGACTGCTTGACCAATGAGCTACATCCCCAGCCCTAGAAATATTTTTAAAGTTACTCTGGCCTGTTTTGGCCTTATTCAAAAACATGTACACATGTCTATCTCCTCTCATTAGTGACTCTAGCCCTAATTCCTCTCTTCAAATACAACCACTATTACCAGTTTCATGTGTGCCCTTTTGGAGATATTCTTGTATTTTGTTTGAAGTAGAGTCATATCTGCTCCCTGTTCTATCTTTGCTTTTGTTACTTAACAATTTACCTTGAGTAGACCTCAATTTACCTTGAGTAAACCTGCAGTCGTGCCACTGTGGCATCGGATCTGGTCAGATCTTGGCGTTAAGCAGGGTCAGGGCTGGTTAGTACTTGGATGGGAGACCACCTGGGAACATCAGGTGCTGTAGGCTTGGTGGAAAGGCCTGGCGACCCACTCCCAAAAAACAATCAGCCATTGAAAATTTCAAGAATAGCAGAGAAGCACGACAAAAGTGTTTTGTCTGTTGTATAGAAGGTCACTGGGCTGGGATTTAGCTCAGTGGGTAGAGCGCTGCGCTGCAGTCTCTGAGGTCCCGAGTTCAATTCCCAGCACCGCAAAAATGGGAGAAGGGCCTGGCAATCCAATCCCAAGGCAATCCCGAAACAGTCTGCCATTGAAAACCCTATGAGGGTCGCTATGAGTCGGATACCGACTTGACGGCACCTAACAACAACAACAACAACATAGAAGGTCACTAAGAGAGGGACACTGACTCAGTGGCACCTAACAACAATAAGACATAGCCCTAACTCATCCATCTTTGTAAGGCTAATTAATATTACATTTTGTGAACATATACTACACAGGAACAACTTCCTATTGTAGGAGTTTTCAGTTTCCACTCTAATAATGATGTGACAATGAGTTTCCTTGTGTGTTTTGGTTTGGAGAACTTGGGGAAGGATGGTGAATAACAGTTTTATAGAGATAGTTGGAGAGGACTCTGGAGCTTGAAGTTAGAGAACAAAGAGAAATCACATCTTGGGGGATTGTTAATATTGGGGAACTCTGGGGCAAGACACTGGAGATTTGAGACCATCTCTTTATCTCAAGGGCTAACATTTAAGTTTTCTTCCTCTACAGAATCCTGACAATACTCTGATGAACCTCTCCTACTGTATTTGCATGAATGCTATGCAGAAGCTCATCTTTACATTCCCTACATCATTATCTGTAGGCCTGCCATGAAATTCCATTGAACTGACTGTACAGTGCTACTTTAGAATCTGTGGGGGTTTGGCTCTAGGACCTCTCAGATACTAAAATCCTTGGATTTTCAAGACCTTTTTGTATGATGGCATAGTATTTGCATATAATCTGCATACATCCTCCCCTATACTCTGAATCTAGATTACGTACAGTACATAACACAATATAAATGCTTAGTAAATACCTGCTATATTGTATTATTTAGGAAATAATGAAAAGATAAAATTTTGTATGTGTTTAGTACAGATGCAATATTTTTTTCTGAATATTTTGGTACATGGTTTGTGGAGTTCACAAATCTGGAGCCCATGGATGAGAGCCCATAAAGAGAGTACCTTATTTTTTGTGAACAAAAATACTTCACCTTTTCACTATTTTTTTCCTCAATCTTCTTGCACACACCTTCCAGTTATTTCTGGGAATCAACAGAGAGTGTTTCATGTGCACTTAATGGTTAGTCTTTCAACAGCTGTGTGACAGCCAGGGTGGTTCATACCTTCTGCCCCACTCTGGCCCCATTGCCTTTGGCCCCTGGTGTTGTTTCTTGTGGGTGAGCAGTGCTCCTAATTTCAGCACCACACTGAGCTCTGCCTGTGAGCTCTGCTTCCTGGAGGAATGTGGGCAGTTTGTGTTCCCTGCCATGTCACTGTGCTCCTCTCCACACAGACAAGAGCAGGAATGTTTCAGTTCGGGTGTTGACTTCTTCTCCAAGAACTGAGTTAATATTCAAGGATTATGAAATCAAGTACCTCACCTCATGACCTACAATGGAAATTCCCTTGGGAGGAATAAGTGGGTGGCTACTGTACAGATACCTGTTGATTTCCTAATAGTTGTCATTGGAAGTGAGCAGTAGGTGAAGCACTTGATAGCAACACAGTAACCTATAGGAACTCATTTTGATGCACAGCAACATACCTGGCTATTGCTATTCATCTGGTAATTCTAGCTCTTGTGAGGAGAGAATGATCTACTCTACCACAATGAAGAAATTGGTTGGGAGGAAGGTTTGTGCAAAAGAAGGAAGAAGAGAACTATGCAATCTTCATTTTTGTTTCTTTTTCACCTAGTGGAGTTTTATTGCACCATTGGCAGAAACAGTAGTTCCTACTCAGTTAGTCTCAACTGTAGGGTGGGAGAAATGCCATCAGGAGGTATCACAGGGCTGGGGTATATGTAGGGCTAATGTTCACCACTGTGTGATAGAGACCAGCAGTGGATCTGATTGATAGGGACCCATGCCATCTAAAGTGTTAAGTATTTAAATATGTCTGGATGTGTTCTGGAATCAATAGTCAATAGTGTGTGATAATTTTATATTTAGAAAATAGAAAGTGTTTTTTGTTTTTTTGTAATTCAAACTACCAGACACGAAGCTCGGAAAATACATTGGCTGATGAGATAGGGAAATGCAAAAAAATAGAATGGGAGGAAAGGAAGCACTGGGAACCATAACAGAATTTTGGATGTCAGTGGTAAGAATTTTGCACTTATCAAAAAGAAATGGATAAAAGAAGGTTGAGGAACACTGAACTATGTAAAACTGAGGTTGTTCTGGCTATGTACCAGCTGACATAGCACATAAGGAAAATCCCAGTTATAACCGTGTGTGTGTGTGTGTGTGTGTGTGTGTGTGTGTGTGTGTGTGTGTGGTGTGGAGTGTTGTCACACACTGAGATTGAAATCACTCAGTCTTGTGCCTGATCTTTATGAATCTCTTCAGGCTTCTGAATGGTGTTTCAGGAAGCCCTTGTTTGTTGCTGTCATTGTCATTCTGTGCCTTCAGGCTCTTATGTTGGACATGGGCTTCTTGCAGCAGAGGGCCACAGAAGATAGTGCGTGGGGGTCAAGAGCATAGTGTCCATGCTAGGCAGACCCAGCCACGGTCCCTTAGCTGCCAGTCTCTGGCTATGTGAATTCAGGCAAGTGACTTATTTTCTCTGGCTCTGGCCCCTAGTTGTTCTTGCTGTTCTTTCTCCTCTTCCTCCTCTTCCTCCTTTTGTTTCTTAGTCAGGATCTCACCATGTAGCCTAGGCTGGCCTGGAAATTGCTATGTGGACTAGGCTGGCCTCAAAGTTGCATCAACCCTCCTGCATCAGCCTCCCCGAGTACTGGGATTACAGATGGGCACTATCACACCTTGCTTCCCCGTTTCTTCTTTAATGATAGCAATGGGACCCACCTCAGAGGAGAGGTGAGGGTTAGGTAAGATAATACACTAAAACAGTGATCTTCAACCTTTTTTGGTACTATGGACCAGTTTTGTGAAACACAATTTTTCCACGGACCAGAGGAGGAGCTCATGCTGCACTGTGAGTGATGGGGTTGTTGCTGTTGTTAGGTACCAACAAGTCAGATCCATCTCATGGTGACACTATGTACAACAGAATGAAACACTACCCAACACTGTGCCATGCACACAATCTTTTTATGTTTGAGCCCATTGTCACAGTCACTGTGTTCCTTCTCATTTTGAGTCATGCCATATCAGCAAAAGCAGGTCCCAGGGGCTTTACTCCATTCCCATCATTAAGGTCGACTCTACTTTGAGGAGGCAACTCTTCCCTATTTGTCTCTTGAGTGCCTTTCAGCCTGGGGGCTCATTTTCTTGCACTCTGTTTGACAGCACCTCTTTGCTATCCATAGGGTTTTCAATGGCTAATTGTTTCAGGAGTGGGCTGCCAGGTCCTTCTCCCTACTCTATCTTAGCCTGGAAGCTCAGTGGAAACATGTCCACCATGGGTGGCCCTGCTGGTATCTGAAATTCTGGTGGCCTAGATTTCAGCATCACAGCAACACACAAGCCCTCACAGCATGACAAGCTGACAGACATGTTGGAGACTGATGAGCAGCAGCTGCAAATACAGATGGAACTTGATTGTGCAACCATCCTCACCTGCTGTGTGGCTCAGTTCCTAATAGTCATACAGATCAGTGGCCCCAGGGGTTTGGGGCCACTGCCTGACCCTGAATAATTTCTCGGTAATAATAGCTAGTATTGCTAATACATGGAAATGAGAAAGATTCTTTGAGTTCAACTTCACCATGGAAGAGGAGAGAGAAACGCTAGAAAGGTCAGGAATCTCAGAAGACTGGGAACATGAGAAGGGCAATGGTCAGGAATAATGGCTGTAAGAATACAGTAAGGCTTCTAAGTCTTGAAATGTTTTTAGGTCATTAGTGAAAGCTGGACATTGAATAAGGGAGACAAGAGAAGAATTGACACTTTTGAATTACAGTGCTAGATACATATATTGAATATTCCATGGACTGCCAAAAGAACCAACAGATCCATCCTAGAAGAAGTGCAACCAGAGTGCTCCTTGGAAGCAAGGATGGCTAGACTTCATCTTACCTATTTTGGACATGTTGTCAGGAGGGACCAGACCTTGGAGAAGGACAACACATTTGGGAGAGTGGTAGGTCTATGAAAAGAAGGAAGACCCTCAACCAGATGGATTGACACATTGTCTGCAACAATGGGCTTAAACATAAAAAGGATCATGTACATGGCACAGAATCAGAGGGTGTTTCATTTGTTGTACATAGAGTTACTATGAGTCTGACCTGACCTGATGTTACCTAACAATATCTTCAGTCCTGATAAAGAAGAAAATCTTATTCCTTGTTTTCAAAAGTGTCAGAAGTAGCTGGGAAGATGTTTTATGCCTAACCAAAGTCAGGAGAGAAGAAAACTTCCAGGAAAGAGAGTGGAAAGAAAAAGAAGGGCTGGCACCCTGGGGTTTGCATGGAGGAAGAAAATTACCTGACAACTGGCCAAGGCTCACAATGTGGCCCTGAGGACTTGGCCTTGTGATACTTCCTAAGACAAGGATTCCAGGAAGCCAGTTTGTCCACCCACATTCTCTGCACATGCTCAGTCCAAGTTTGTGTACTTACTACTAATAAATGTTTAATGAACAAATAACTGGCAGGCTAGCTTGGCTTCCTGTTATTTAGGTACTGTGGAGCCCTCCAGGGTAGGAGTTGTGCCTCATCCCACCAGCACAGAGAGGAGCGGAGGTGGGCAGGAGAAGGGAATACACGCTTGTGGTTTTCTTGCCCAATATCCTTTTTTCCTGTAGCACAACCTCTCTTTTCCTTTTAGGGGACCACTTCTCACTGATTCTTTAGCCCTTGATTTTGGTGCCATCTTTTAAGATTCAGTT
Source organism: Pedetes capensis (assembly GCA_007922755.1). Taxonomy (NCBI): domain Eukaryota; kingdom Metazoa; phylum Chordata; class Mammalia; order Rodentia; family Pedetidae; genus Pedetes; species Pedetes capensis. Next base: position 66,355 of record VMDO01005588.1, read on the forward strand.
CCACCAGGATATAACCTGTAGTAAGTTCCTGATTCCCAGTGCCAGAAGGAAGCATGGATGCAAGTTGGCCATCAGAATCAAAGTAATATGTCCTTGGAGGGGCATCTGGGGAAATTAAGGCCAGTGAGAGGCGATTCCTAGTACCTGGAGCTATTGGGCCAGAGGGGCTCTTTTGCTGCAGGGATCTGAGTTTGTATGTGTGGAACTGTTGGGGTTTTGCCTCTATCCAAGAGAGCCTGATGGAAGCTCCAGTCAATAAAGAGTAAAGCAGAGATGACATAGGAGAGATGGGCTCCCACTGACTCCATTTGTGCCCCTCTTCTGGGGAGGCATGACCCACCTCTGTATTTTTCCCTATCCTGGGCTTGTAAATTCTCTTATGTATTTAAATTGGTTTGAGGTGGGCCTAAATACAGCAGGAAGCTGAAGGGGACAGCTTCTCTTTTCACTAGCAGGGTGGAAAAATAACAGAGTGTTTCCCCTTGCAACCTGAAGTATAGATTTCTTACCTCTCTTGTAACAGTTAGCCTCTGTGTGGACATAAGATGTGCCCAACTCAATGCTTGACTCATCCTCTTGAAGCTAGTCTGACATTACTTCCAAATTTTATAAAATAAGAGTGAACAGAAGTTGGTGAGAAATATTCAATATTTTGTAATGAGGTAGGATTTGTATCCAATTTGCTAACTGTCTACCAGTATACCTGCTGCTGAGCATGGATTAGGATCTCCAGGAGGGAGTCCTGCCTTTTTCTTACTTGTACTGGTGGTATTTTGAGAAGCAGTAGTAAATAACTTTCAATCAAAAGATGGAAAAAATCATCTGGACAATGAAATTAATACTCTATTACTTTTCAATTTTTTTTTTCTTTCCGGTACTGGTGGTTGAACTCAGGGCCTCGAGCTTGCATGCTTTGTAAGTGCTGGACCACTGAGCTGCACCCCCAGCCCATTTTTTTTTACTCTTTGAGACAGGGTCTCACTAAGTTATGCAGACTGCCTCTAGTCCCGAACTTTCCATCCTCTTGCCTCTGCTTCCTGAGTCATTGGGATTACAGGCATGAACCACCATTCCTGGCACTTTTCAAGTTTTTTGGGTATAGGTCTGGGGTTTAGTATTAAATATGCACTGTGTATCTTTGTCTCTTGTAAGAGAATGTATCTCCCTTAATAGAACCAAGGTGTCAAACAAATTTTCTGTGGAGACTTTTTAATAAACTGGCTGTGGGAAATTTTCTCCTTTTTCTGCACCATTTAGCATTTGTGTGTATGTCACACACCCGGGACTTATGTTAATAAACTGACTTAGACATGGAGAGTTATCTTTGTTTGAAGCTTGAAACATCTATGTGTTTCTTTTGGGAAGTGTCTCAGGACTTGGGAAACAGCATGTAACTAACAACAGGCTAGGAAATGAGGAGAGAAGCTGGGTTTACTAACCAGGGAAATCTGGATATTGGGCCCCCGTGGACAAGTTGCCTGGGCTGGCAAATGCTGAGCTGCTGGTCTGGTGCAACTGGAATCTAGGTGGGTGCTAAGCAGGGTGCAGCAGGGCCAGCGTGGACCTAGGACCCATATATGGTCCTTCCCCCATACTTCTCCCTGTTGCACATGTTGGCCAGGCCCTGCTTGCTGGAAGGTCATGGAACATGTCTGCACAAGCTGGGTCATGCCCTCATCGTTCAGCATCCCTGGGCCAGCCCCTGGGGCAAGTAATGAAGTTACTGTTGTAGACCATCACCAGGAGAAGATTGGGCCTGTCCTAGTACCATAGCTGCCTTAGTCATTTCCTTATCTCTGTAGTAGAGTTTTCCTTTCCAGAACAGAGTACATTTTCACTATCTTCTTTACTTTGGGGGCCCAGTGTAAAATTTAGTGGGGGTGGTGGGGTTGGTTAGAAGCATACTTCAGGCAGGATGTGATTTATGCAAGACCAGTCTAGTTCAGTGTAGCCTGCCCTGGGACTTTATGTAGTGAACAGGTTCTAGGGCTCAGGTAGAGATATCATGGTTGGACCACCACCTAGTGGTACTGAAGAGCAGTGCATGTAGTGAATGAATGTTCCCTCTCCGCTGAAGGGTAAACCCGTAAAGAGTAAGATAAATAGCATTCAGGGGTCTCCTGTCAACAAAAACAATTCCATTTAAATGTGCTTTAAAGAAAAACCATGCTGTAAATAATTTTCATTATTATTTTACTGGTGATTCTAAAGGCATGTCAGTGTTACATTGAACACAAATTATTAGCGCTCCCAGTGATGATTCTTTTCTTGACTTATTACATCTACACTTGTACATGTCTCACATCTTTTTAATTTTTTATTAGCATATATTGTACCAAATAGTGGGTTACATTGTGACATTCTTATATGTGCATATTATGTACTTAGAGTGATAAGAATCTTAACACCAGCCTATGAATGATTGCCTGCAGCTGTACCACTGTAACGTCCAGTCCCTACAGATCTCAGAAGCTAAGCAGGGTTGGACCTGGTTTGTACTTGGATGGGAGACTGCCTGGGAACACCAGATGCTGTAGGCTTGGGAGAAGGACCTGGCAACCCACTCCCAAAAATAGCCATTGAAAATCCTATGAATAGCAGAGAAGCACAACAATAGTGTTTTTTGTCTGTTGTACATAGGGTGGGCTATGAGTTGGACACTGACTTGACAGCACCTAACAACAACAACAAGAACAACAACAAGAACAACAACCACAACAATAAATGATTGTTATCACCAGAGAAATTAGGAAAAATAATACAGCCAATTCAATGGAAATTCATTTCTGAAAAGTAACTCATGTTGCCAGAGTATCATTTGCAATATTGAATCTTAGAATCTTCTTGTTGTTATTGTTAGGTGCTATTGATTCGAGTCCAACTCATACTGACCCCATGTACAGCAGAATCTTAGTGTTGTGAAAAATTTCAAGATACTCTAGTCCTATACTTTGCATTTTCTTAGCTTACTAAGAACACTTGTTATAAAATATTATTCTGATGCTTATATTTAGGTTTATATCCCTTAGAGTTGGCAACAAGGAAAACCATGACATTGTCTAAATGTTCAAATTTAATAACCAACTGACGTACAACTTATGCTGTGGTGATACTTAGTTTTTCAAAAAACATAGTAAAACATGTACATAAAAATAACTGTAGGCTCAATTGATAGAGGGCTTGTTCTGCATGCTCTGAGGCTCTGGGTTTGATCCTCAGGAGCATAAAAATGGGAGAAAGGCCTGGCATCCTACTCCCAAAGCAAGCAGCCATTGAAAGCCCTGTAGCAGAGCAGCATTGACATAGTGCCAGGCATGGCACAGTGTCAGGGAGTGTTTTGTTCTGTTGTATACAGGGTCACTATGAATCAGACTTGATTCAAGAGCATCTAACAGCAACAAAAATTACTGTTGTTGTTAGGTGCTGTCGAGTCATGTCTGACTCACAGCAACCCTCTTGGATTTTCAATGGCTGATTGTTTCAAGATTACCTTGGGAGTGGATTGCCACATCCTTCTCCCATTTTTGCAGTGCTGGGAATCGAACCCAGGATCTCAGAGACTGCAGAGCAGCACTCTACCAACTGAGCTAAATTCCAGCAAAAATAACTACTATTAAATAAATAATCTTGAGAGGATGTAAATTTATTCCAGTAGTACTACCATTGATCTAGTCAATTAGAAGACTACTCTTCTGGAATTGTCTTTGAGTCAGTTTGTACTGTCATGTGAAAAATTATATTACTTTGGATATCACTCCTTTGGAACTAAGTACTATATTACAGAGCTCAGCCAACATTCTTAGTTATCAGGTTTATCAGATATTATCTATTTCTGAAAATTAAATCCTAAAATATGAAAAGATAATAGATGCCAGCTGTGGTGGCAACTTAGGAGGCAGAGACAGGAGGATCTCAAGTTCAAGGCCTGCATAACTTAGTAAGATTGTGTCTCAAGATAAAAAAATTAGAAAGAGGCTGGGAGTATAGTTCAGAAGTATAGCACCTGCAAAAAGTATGTGTGAGGTCCTGACCTCAGCCCCAAATACAGAAAAAAAAAAAAAAAAAAAGACTGTGGTCACTGATCTTATAGTATGTCATTATTTCACTTGGACTCTAGGAGAAATTTTACTTTTGAAGTGTCTCAAAGTGATAGCCTTTGAATTGCACACAGATACAAGGGAAGGGACAGATGAGCAAACAAATACGACTAATATTCAACCAGAAAACATTCCTTTAATTTCCAATTAGAACAGTTTGAAAGTGATATTGAAGGTAAGGCTAGCATGAATGGGGGTGAGGAGAATGAGAAAGTCTTTAAAAAGAGGAGTCTCACTCTTTCAGGGAGGCTTTGTATAATGCATATGATTATGGAAAGTCAGAAGTAGATTCTATTAAAACAGAAGATGACAAGTTAAAACAAAAGCAAGTCTATCCTTTTATGTTGTTGTTGTTGTTGTTAGGTGCCATCAAGTCAGGTCTGACTCATAGCAATCCTGTGTACGACAGATGAAACATTACCTGACACTCAGCTGTGCCCAGCACTATTGTCTGTGCTTCTCTGTTACTCATAGGGTTTTCAGTGGCTGATTGTTTTTTGGGAGTGGGCTGCTGGGTCCTTCTCCCAAGTGTACAGCACCTGGTGTTCCCACGCCATCTCCCATTCAAGTATTAACCAGGCCTGATCCTGCTTAGCTTCCAAGATCTGACAAGATTGGGCACCAGGGTGGTATGGCTATAGGCATCTCCATCCTTTTATATCTTTCATAAAATATCCACTATTTACAAAGCAGTTTGCAAAGGTTAAAATCAGATCCCAAATTAAACTTAGGATTTATCTAGTCATAGTATTAGTCATAATATTCCTTGAATTAATATTTGTTCACTTAGGTGAAATTAAAAAATAATTTTCTAAGTACAATTTTACTAACTTGAATTATCGTAAATAAGCAATATTTATCAATGATTGATTTTTTATGTGTGTTTGCTGGCTGAGAAAAGAGTTAAGAATGTGGGCTCTGGCCCCGCAGGTTTCACTTTTAGCTTGACTTTGGGCAAATGACTTAAAACCTCTGTACTTTAGTCTCCAGGTTGTAAAATGGGGATGATAATAACTGCATCTCCTTGAAGAATGTTGTGAGGATTGGAAAGGAAAATGTTCTGCTTATAGCAGCATTTGGCAAAGGAAGATCATAACTGACTTTTGTTTCTCAAGCATGGCTCTCACCAGCAGACTGATAAAGGGCCATGAACTCAGAGTGACTGTGGGATGCGAGATTTCAGACCTAACTGAAGACTCTTTCCTAAACAATGAACAGTGGGGTCTGTTTTAACCAACTGTGTTTAGGTCTGAGGGCTCATTCTATCCTTTCCAGAATACTGGATTTTAGTCCTTAGTTAGCAATAATCACATGAACCACCCTTAGCTAGTAACTTAACAACTCTGACTTTTCCCTTTCAGCGAGCTATAATTCAGTGAATTTCTTCACTAGCCTGTAGACCTGCATCTGGCAAGTCAATAGACCCTAGCCTCAGCTTTTAATTGTTATCCATCTAGTCTATTATCAACAAACTATTCATCTATCCATCTACTTCTTTTGTTTCTTTATTAGCTCTGCTGGTCTTTATTAGCTGACAGGCCTAAATAAATTGATATAGGAAAATCATTTAGAATAGTGTTTTGTACATGATAAACACTAATATGTGATAGCTATTATCTCTTTACTCACTAGTATTTTGTGTATGAGAGTATGTCATTGAAATATTTTAATTATATCTCCTTAAACATGTACATTAGTGATAATACATTAAACCCCAGTAATGAAATATTTCTAACCCAAATTTGTAAGCCGTGACCTGGTGTTGAGGTAAGAAAACTGGGACAGAAGCTGGCATATTCAGGTCTAGTTCAGGTTCAGAGATCTTGAAGTCCAAATATTCATTCTGGTTTCTAACTTATGAATTTGTACAAATTATAACTCTGAGCTCTTGAAGGAAACAGGGTTAAAAGTAGTTTGCTGACAGATGAGCGTCTACAAGTCCTATTTCAAAAGCTCAGTATGTGCACACAGACATGCAGAGGTGGACTCAGCATTGGCCTTGTACTCCAAACTTCTAAGAGAGCTCCAAATGTGGGTTTTGCTGCTGAATAAGTGGCAAAGTTTCTCAGAGGAAAAAGATATTAAGGACACTTTTGAGTAAGTAATACAGAGCAGGCTGTGTGGATTCCCAGACCCGCTGTTCCGTGTAACCTGAAGCTGTGGGTCCTGCCCCGCACATCTGGAAAATCACTAGCTGCTGCAGTGGCAGCAGAGAGCAAGGCTTTCCTTAGTGAGGAGGTCCGCCCTGTTGCTTATAACACCTCCCTTCCTACTTGCTGGGTCTTTGTAATACGGGTTTGAACTAATTAGTAAACAGCCTCAGACCATTTTGAGTCAGCCTACAAATTCTGCAGAAGCTTTAAGTGCAGGAATGGATGGGGTCCCTGCAGTCAGGGACTCTAGATGCCCTTGCCTTGTGGTCAGAGCACCCCCTTCTGGAGGCCAGATAAAAGACTATAGGAGAATGAATAACAAAGATGATAGTAGGTCACTTAGAGCCAACAGTCCAGGGCCCCACAAAATAGGACCCAACTGCTTTACATATGAGTTCTTGCTCATTTAATTGTCCTTTTAGTTGAAATTAATTAATCATTTATTTCAAAGCTCCACTTCCTGCCAGTAGTCCAATGGACATGGCTGCTGCTGCTGCTGCTGCCACCCACTGAGATCTTGCAATGGGACACTGAACTTCCAAATGATTGGCCTCAGGGACTCCACCACTGTACCTTCTAGATGACCAGACCTCGATTATATTGAGGGACAGCCTTTGTTACCCCTGCTCCCCCTAAGCCTTATTTTCCTGTCTATCAAAATGAACCTTAACTATGAGGAACCCCTGAAGATATCTACTCTGGGAAAAAGAGGATCTGTTTATAGGGCTCATTGTGACATTTATATAACCATTCCTCTTGTTTAATTTTTTTCTTTGCCAACAATCCATTATATGACTTATCTTTTTATATGGGTCATTTTCAAGCATGCTTTTTAGAAACAGGGCTATTTTTCCAATGAAACTTTTATAAAGGATCACAGTATTGAAAATATACAGATGGCATTGTTTCAGCTAAACAGGAGATAAGGACTCTGAGCTCCACTAAGCCTCCTGCTTCTCCTTGGCAGACCTGGTCTTGGACAACATCATGCAGAGTATGGGATCCAAAATGAGAAAGCTGAGGCTGGGAGCACCAATCAGGGTTCGTAGGTTTAAGCAGAGAAGGAATTTACTAAAAAGAATTGCCTAGCTCACCACACTCCTGGGAGGGAGAGAAGACAGGCTGGGAGGGAGGAACAATGGTCCTAGATCATAATGCAGTGAAGTTGCTATAGTGGCTCAGACCCCTGGACATGGGGTCGTCAGTGGCTCATTCCAGTGGACATGGACATGGGAGCTACTGCCAGGGCCCTGGCCAGGCGGCCTCTGGAAGGGCGTGCTATGCGGCTCCTGTGGCCACTGCCCCTCTGTGTTAGTCAGCCTTTTAGCACCATGATGAAATACCTGAGATAAACCACTGAAAAGAAGAAAGGTTTATTTGGGCTCATGGTTTCAGAGGTTTTAGTCCGTGGTTGGCTGGCTCCATCACGATGGGCCTGAGGTAAGGCAGAGCATCATGGTGGCAGAGGAGTCTGCTTGCCTCATGGCAGCCAAGAAGGAGAGAGGAGGGGAAGGAAGGAGAGAGGGGGAGATGGTGCATTTACAACAAAGCCCCTTCTCCCAAACCTCCCATAGCATAGGTTTATCAGTGGATTAATCCACTGATGAGATCAGAACCCTCATGGTCCAGTCACCTCTCAAAAGCTTGACTCTGAACATTGCTCTGGGGACAAAGCCTTCAATACAGGAGCTTTTGGGAGGAAATTAAGATCCAAACCATAACACCCTTTCTCCCTGGAATGGAGCCAGCCAAGTCCTTGCTTCTTTGCCAGTTTCTCATTCACAACCTGGGGTTAGAGTGTGACTGGAAGACTTTGCACCTTTTGCCTGTATCCTAGCTTCAGGGAAGACTGGGAAAATGAATGTATGACATTTTAGCTTCCATAATGTGAGGTGGCTCTATTTTAAAAGGCAGAGAATTCACCAAAAGAAGAAGGATGTTCAGATGCTGGGGAAGTAGGGAGAGAAGTCATATGTCCACTATGGTAGCTTTGGCAAGTTGCCTTATCTCTCTGGGCATCATTCTTCCAGGTAAGACAATGGCTCTTCTAAGTCACTCATCCATCTACCCATCCATCTATCCAGCCATCCATCTTTTGCTAACATTTCATGAGAGCTATGCTATTTATCTATTGATACATAACTACTTCAAAGCTTAGTGGCAACAAAAAAACAACCTCCCTCAAAATCCAAACATTTGATTTTACCTCTTGAGTTTTGTGGGTAAGAATTCAGGCAGTGCTTAGCTGGGTGATTCTATCCTATAGGGAGTCAGTTAGAGTCTCATGGTATATTCAGGTAGTGGCTGATCAGATTTGGCAGGTTGTCAGATGGCTTCACCCACTGATCTGATCCTTGGTGGGGCAGCTAGAAGCCTGGATTCAGTAGGGCCCTTTTCCCTCTCCATGTGGTCTTTGGCTTCTCTAAATGGACTCTCCACAGGGTAGCTGGATGTCTTATGTGAAAGCCCAGGGCTCTAAGAGACCAAGTTCTCTTTAACAGTGGCCTTGGAGCTTGCAGAATGTTACTTCCACCATATTGAATTGTTGAAAGCAGTTATAGGCCAGCTCAGATTCAAAGGAGGAGAAATATATTCCACCTCTTGATGGGAAGTGTCAAAGAATTTGCAGTTATTTTTAACCCTCTGTAAGAATCAACTATGTGTTAGGGATGGTGACAGGAGCAGAGCATACAAAAACAATAGGGAGCCAAGCTGGGCAGCATGTACCTTTAATCCCAGCACTCAGGTGGCTGAGGCAGGAGGATCCTTCTAGGAAATAGTTCAAGGCTGGTCTGTGCTACATAGTGAGGCCCTGTCTCAAGAAACAAACAGAAAACCTATTAGGACATGGCCCTATCTTCAAGGAGCTCACAGTTATGCAAGGTACAGAACAAGCAAACAGATGAAAGTAGTAAACGAGATCAGCATACAGAAGTACTGTAAACTGCAAGACAATTTTAATAGGAAGCTTTGATACTAGATTAGCCCTAAAACTAGGATCTAACACACCCCTCTAAGGCTCTCCTATATCAATTAAATGTATTGACTGGTTTGCAAAGAATAGAGTTGAGTTCTGTTGTTGTGATTGCTCCCAATTCTCAGACCAGCCCCACTGCAGCAGCTTCCACACATCAGAGCCTTATCCAGGCTTTTTATTCAATTGTACAGCATCTTGTGATCTGTCTTTTGTCAGCACCTGCCATTCTACCTGTCAATGCCATTTGACAGATGCTTCTTGAGAGGCTTACCCAGGTCTGTCATACCCAGAGGAGAGATGTTTTCAATTTACAATGACACAACTGTGTCCTCCTTACACCCTCTGATCTGTTCCTCTCACAAACATTACTTTAATCCACTGCCCTCTCTTGGGCCACGAGGCAGCATGTTTGCAGGCTACAAAGCAGATAGCACTGAAGATATACTTCAAGGTGCTTATGCTCACAGCACTTACTAGGTTTCCACTGTGTGTAGAGAAGCAGACTGACGGATTTCACATCCACATAGTTCTTGACTCAGAGAACAGTCACCCAGTCAAGGTTCTAAAACTTTTCATTTACTTGACTGATAAAGCAATATGTAAATAAGAGTAACATGTAGAAAATTAGAAAAGTAGAAAGCAAAGAAATCTGTCAAAACCTCACTATTCAAACCCAGTACCATTAACTGGGCTGGGATTTAGCTCAGTGGGTAGAGTGCTGCGCTGCAGTCTCTGAGGCCCCGAGTTCAATTCCCAGCACCGCAAAAATGGGAGAAGGGCCTGGCAATTCACTCCCAAGGCAATCCCAAAGCACTCAGCCATTGAAAACCCTATGAAGGTCGCTATGAGTCGGATACCGACTCGAAGGCACCTAACAACAACAACCATTAACTATTTCCTCCTAATTATTTATTTTTAGTTACAATTTAATGGGCTTCATCTTTTAGGACAGTTTTAGGCTTATAGTAAAATTGAGCAGATAGTAGTGTGGTACATTTGTTACAGTTGATAAGCCAATCAGTACTGACACACTTATTACTAAAGTCTATCGTTTATGTCAAGGTTGCTTTCTGTGTTGTACAGCTCTATGAACTTGACAAGCATGTTAGATCAGTATCTACCATTTCAGCATCACGCTGAATACTATCACTTCTCTTTTATATCTTATATAATATAGAAAATTAGAAAACAAAAATAACTAATTAAAATCTTACCATTCAAAACAGTACTATTAATTATTTCCTTCTGGTTATTTCTTTTTGGGTAAACAATGAATAGACTTCATCTTTTAGAAAACTGTTAGTTTTATAGGAAAATTGACCGGACAGTAGCGTGGTGCATTTGTTACAATTAATGAACCAATACTGATAAACTATTATTAAGTAAAATCTTTCATTTACATTAAGGTGGCTCTCTGTGTTTTATAGCGCTATGTTTGGACAAACATATAAGATCAGTTCCTACCATTTAAGCATCATGCTGAATAGTTTTACTACTATTTATCTTTTTCATTCTCAGATCATACCATAGGACACACCTTTGTGCAGCTTTTCTGTTTATTTCCCATAAGGGAGCCTAATAGAAGCTTTCCTTTATGTTATTGCACTCTTTCTCTGCATGTTTATAAACCCCCAATAAACATCACAGGATGCCCCATTCTCTGTTTAATCATTCCTGTAATGTTGCACATTCATGCTTTCACTTATTATAATGGGAATTTTAAACATTAGTTCATGGAAAGAACTTTCCAGGATCTAGATAGCATTCAAGGGAAAAAAATTAATTTGGAAAGAAACGGTGCTTTGTGGCGTCCCCCAGGGTCTCCTAGACAAACGGCTTTTGTCTGAAGGCTGGAGGCCTGTGCTGCCTAGCGAGTGCCAGTTTCCAGTTTCCGAGTAGCTGTCGCACTCCTGGGGGATGGGCCTTTCACCAAGGAAGGCAGAGCAGAGGCGAAGCTCAGAGGGACTGTGCAGGCCTGGGTGTTAGCTTTCCTGCTCCTACAGGAGAGGCTGGACACATTTGCTCCCTTCTCATCCTCATCCATCTGGTGCCCTGCAGAGCCTTTAGACCTACCCCAGTCACTATTTTTCCCCTCATGCTCTTAGAAGTAGTTGGCTCAATGGGGAATACAACCCTGGTATTGGTGAACTGGGCTGTGTAGGGAGATTTTCCTAAAACATGTCATTCTAATTATCCAGCAAGGTCAAACTGCCTCATGGAAACTGCAAACTGTGTCACTCTGTCCAGCAGAGGTTTTACCGGAGGGCAAAATACTACAAGCACAATGTCCCTTTTCCACTACTCATAAGCACACACCAGAATAAATGAGAAGATGAGACTAGTACTTTGTTGTTGTTGGTTTTTGCTGTGGAGCCCATAACCATACAGCTCAGTATCTGCAGAGCCCTGGAGGGTTGCTTTATCAGGTAAAGGCTCCTGTTTGGAATCTGCGTGCTGGGTATCATTATTGTCACTTCACGATGGGGCAGCCTTGGAATTGCTGGGGTTCTCCAGAGGTGACACTGCCGGGTGCGGCTTCCTAGGTCTGCTGTACCATTCCACAGCTGGCCCATGGCAGGCCTGGACACCAAGTCCAGGATTGTGCTGTCCTTGCCAGCTCCAGCCTCCTAAGGATGGGCTGGGCCACCTCCTGTCTATTCCATTTGGAGGCAGGTTCGGGAGCTTCTGCCTAGGGGTCTCAGGATGTCTGAGAGCCACAAGAGGCCTTGTTTGTTTTTCTCTGGAGTCCAGCTTGTCCCCTGACCTTGACCCAGAACTATTTGTTCCAACCATTTCCTGGTCTGACAGCTTAGCTCCAAACAAAGTGAAAGAAAGAGCCCTCTTCTCAAGCCCCACTTTCCCATTCAGGGGGGCAGCAGTATGGACCTAAAACAAATAATAAAAGGTGCTGTAGTTCAGAGTCAGGCAGGGCACAAAAAAGCCAGACAGCAGCAGGAGCTCAGGCTTCAGGCCACAGAGCCCTGGACATGCATCTTCTCTTTATTCCTTCTATGTGATGTATCCTTAGGCTCTTCTCTCTGGGACTCTGTTTCCTCATCTGTAAAGCAGGGCTGGTCACAGTGCACATCTTATAGAGCAGTTGTAAAGATTACATGGAAAAATCAAAGGTAAAGCACTTTGCCTACTGCCTGCCATAAGTAAGCTCTCAAGCTGCTAAAGTTTCTATTATCTGGCAGCCAGGAAAACACAGAACAATCAATCCATTGGATCCCTGGTGTTCCTAGGATTGTCAGCAGCTACTTGCACATTGCCAAAAGCAGGACATTGAACACCTGTGCGCTTGTATTTTGGGCCTTCTTCAGTGGATATCTGTGGATTTGGGTCAGAAACCTATTAGGCAGAAAAAGTTGCCCCATGGCTTTGACAAGAATACATCTTTAAAATGCTGGGGGATCTGGCAAAAATCTAAAGCAGTTGAGATTTGATTTCAGACTCTTTCCCATTGTTGTTGTTAGGTGGTTTCGAGTTGGGTCTGATGCATAGCATCCCTATGTAGGGTTTTCAATGGCAGATTATTTCAGGAGGGCACTGCCAGGTCTTTCTACCTAGCCTGCAGCACCTGGTATTTCCAGGTGGTCTCCCATCCAAGGACTAACCAGGCTGATCCTGCTTAGCTTCTGATATCAGACGGAATTGGATGCTATGGTGGTATGGCTGCAGACTTACTCTTTCCCATAACTAGATGGATTTTACTTCATCTCCTTCTTGCCAGGGGCCAGACTGCCAGGCTGAGGGATTGTGACAGTCTCTTTTTCCATGTGGGCAAAGTCTTTGGAAAAGAATGAAAGAGTGTTAGTTAGCTGCCATCTCAAACGTGGCTTGGTCATGAGTAATTCTACAAGTACAGCCAATATTCATTTGGTTCAGACTGTTTCATCTGCTTGTAATGACTAGTGGGAGATTAAATGTAAAAGTTTCTGTCAGCTGTATAATTCTTAACAAGCCCAGCAAAGAGGACAATGGTGGTTACCTCCCCACCTTTGAAAGTTCATGAACAGTCCCATAGGCATGACACACACCATAGTATTCCCTGACACCCGTATGCACACACGCCCCACACATGCTTATGTATGCATACTCGGCACACCACATTCTATAGTGAGGAAAGGATTGCGTGCAGCCTTGAGGACCAGTTTGGATGAAGGATACGAATTTCGGCTAGTGTTTTTGCTCTCCTTGCCATCAGGGATGGCTGCTGCCTCAAAGCAAACAGAACAGTCAGGCCTGGCTGCTGCCTCAAAGCAAACAGAACTCATAAACACTTGAGCTCCGCCATTCACTTCGGGCTGCTGTTCCATCACACGGTTTCCAGCAGGTGGCGCTGCGCCCCGCACGGACCGGCCCGCCTACCTGCCTCGGTCGAGGAACCCAAAGAGTTACTGTGCTGTAGGGAAGCGAGTTTGCTCGTGCTCTGGTGCACTCCAGCTGCGGTGGCCTACGCAAACGATGACACACAGGCTTGACGACGGCCTTTGTCAGAAGCAATGGGGATCTGGCGTCACCGCCCAATGGAAAACAAAGTGCTTCTGCCCGGCTGGCCAGAGTTCACATCTGCTCACCACTGATGCCGAGCATTTACAGGCAAAATGAGTTCATGTGAAATTTCAGGACCTTGCTGTGACTCAGATTCACTTTCTGTTAACTCCAGTCAACATTGCACTTCCCCTCACTTTGGGCCATTATTTGAACTTTTAGGTTGCCAGATGTTTTCGTGTTAACTGAAGAGTTTTGAGTATTTAATAAGCACTTTTTCTACTATCAACTTGAGACAGATGTGTTGTATGAGACTTTGTCACTTATAGCTTCCAAAATAGGTTTGCTTTATACATTCCCCTCCTCTTAACCTCGGGGGATATCTGATGCCTGAAATATCAGATAGTACAGCACCCTAAATGTACTGTGTTTTATTCTATACATACATACCTTATCACATAATGTGGCTGTATCTTTTGCAGTTTCAGATGTGATAGCAAAACCAGCATGAGTTCCTTTTTTTCCTTCCTCACAATTTTATGGATAGAAGATTCATTCTTACAGTAGATCTTAGCAAACTCTACATATGTTTATTTTTTCTTTCCTTATTGAGTGGAGAATTTTTACCTTATCATTTAAAGAAAGCACTTTATAGCTTTTCTTTAGTGTGTCTGAATTCCTGGCACCATGACTCTTGCAGTTTTGGGGTCATTATTAAGTAAGATAGGAGTCACTTGAACACATGCCCTGCAAGACCACAAAGTCATTCTGACAACCAAGACTGCTACTAGGTGACTAATGGGTGGGTAATGTATATGGTGTGGATACGCTAGACAAAAAGATGGTTCATGTCACAGGCTGAACAGGATGGGACAGGACAAGATCTCATCACAACACTCAGGATGGTATATAATTTAAAATATGTGGATTATTTATTTCTGGAATTTTCCATTTAGTATTTTTGGGACATTGTTAATTGTGAGGCTAACTGGAACCATGGAAATAGCAATGATGGGTAGAAGTGTGACTACTATATATTATTCATGTCTTCAAAAGCATACAACATAAAATTTCAGGTAAAACTGGCAAAATGTTTTCCTGGCATGAAGCCCTGTAAGGGGGTGTTCGTGAAGACAATGATAACTGGACCAGGCTCGGTGATGATTGGAATTGATCTCATCTGCAGATTTTCACAGAATTTGACAATGGGAGAAGCAAACAAAAAGGGGTTATAAATTGGGAAGAAACACCAGAGATAGCAGGGTTGGATAGGATCTGAGCAAATGAACTCGAAGGAGCCTGGGTAATAATACCCTGGATTTACATCAGGAGGAAATACAAAGACAACCACCGTGAGATGGGGGAGGGCGTATGGGAAACTTCATCTCCAGGACAGTGTCAGGAGCAGCAGCTGGCCTGACCTTGAGGGACAAGGCAGCCTGCCCGGGGCCAGGTGAAGGTGATTCTCTCAGATGCCTCCCTCCATTGTCCTGTTCCTGATGGTCCTCTATCCATATTCAAGGGGAAATACAACCCTACAAAGAAGTTCTCCAAATTCCCTTCCTAGTTTGGCTAACTGGTCCCCCTAGAATTTTTCTACTGAGTGCCACTTTTTAGCTTGTGAAATCCCAAATTCAGTGTCACTCAAATGTTATACAGAAAGCTCTGTATGCCCGGTTAACCTTTTTGTTCTTGCCTAATTATGTATTTTTTGGCCCTATTAGGGTTTTACTTGGGAAAAAATCTTTGGGGATAGGCCAAGTTATGAACTTTTTCTATTTCTTTTTCCTCCTCCTCCTCGTCCTCTTCTTCTTCTTCCTCTTCCTCCTCCTCCTCCTCCTCCTCCTCCTCTTCCTCCTCCTTCTTCTTCTGTTTTGGTGGTAGTGGTGGGGCTGAACACTGTGCCTTGCTCATACTTTTTGCAAGTGCTGTATCACTGAGCTGCATCCCCAGGCCCATTTTTATTTTTTATTTTGAGACACACTCTTGCTAAGTTACTGGGCTGCCTCTGGGCTTGAACTTGCAATCTTCCTGCTTCCACTTCCCAAGGTGCTGGGATTAGAGTCATTAGAGGCATGAGATACCACACCTGGCTCAAGGTAGGACCTTTCTTGTGACCTCTCTTCAGTCTTCTCTTCATTCTTGACCTCACTGGTGTGGGCTCTTCAGCTGCCCTGCTGATCTCTTGCTTCAGGTGAATTGGGTGAGGGATAAGGACGGGGCATGAATACTCATTCTGGGGACCTTTTGGACACAAGGATGTAAATTGGTAGGGTGAACAAGCAAACAAACAAATAAACAAATAACAATAACAACAACAACAACAACAACAAAACCAAATATTTTTTAAACCAACTCCATTGGAATCAGTTTTGTCCAGCTAAACTCCTCCCTACATCATGCTACACAGGAAGAATGGTGTCCTTACTGGTAGAGTGTTCTCATGCACAAATGCAATGTTATGAGTAAGCTTTGGCTTGTGACATAAATTCTATCTCTTTCTTCCTCATTCTGAGAAACATTGGGGGTAGAGAAGATGAAAGAGTTCTGATCTTTTGTTGTTGTTGTTAGGTACTGTACAGTAGGGTCTGACTCATAGCAACCCTACATACGATAGAATGAAACACTGCCCAACATGGCACCATGCCCAGTGCTAATTAGCACTTCTCTGCTATTCCTAGGGTTTTCAATGGCTGATTGTTTCAGGAGTGGGCTGCCAGGTCCTTCTCCCTAGCCTACAGCACCTGGTGTTCCCATCCAAGGACTACTGAGGCCCAACCCTGCTTAACTTTTGAAATCTGATGGGATCAGATGCCAGGATGGTATAGTTATAGGCTCTGATCCTTCAGGAGTGTGTATGTTTGTATACATTTTACATGAGCAAACTGAAACTTTGCTGAGTACTAGATTAGGACTGATCCAGATACATCAGGGCAGTGGAGGATAGTAAGGCTAAGAAGATTAAAACCAGTTTTATCAATGCACAGACACTTACACACATAGACCCATGCTTTCATCTACCACTTTAATATTTGACCTTGGCAGAATAGGTAAGGCAGATTTGAGCAAAATAGGGAAACTGAGACTCACAGAGGGGTGAAGTGTGTCTCCTGAGATAGTATATGTTAAACGTGTGACTAAGTCTTTCTAGTTCCAATCATGTCTTTGAACTTCTAACTCTCAGCTTTTGTAGGGTAGCTGAGGAGGACCAGATTCCAGAATGAAAAATGTCTTGTTCTTTTTTACTTGTTTGAGTAGCTGAGGTGAGGTATCTCATACAAGTCAAAAAGAGCTTGTCAATAAGACCACAGCCACATCCCCCAGTTCTGGGTAAAACCATCTGATGAACGCTGCATTTGTAAAATGCCAAGATAAGAGAGTGGCTGGAATATTGCTTTATGTTCTTAGGTTGATGGCATTGATCGTATGTAATTTGAGAGGATTGTAGAATGTCAGCCAGACTTTTATCACACACCTCTCTTTTCTTCCTGAGGACTGTTTGCACAATGGTTTCCTGTCTGTATCTTGTCTAATTCTCCATAGTTGCTCAAGTATTTGCAGCTATGTTTTATTGACTCATGCCTTGATGTCTGTGATAAAACTGATGACTGACTGTTGAATGGAAAGAAGTCAGCGTGGAAAGCCCAGGAATTGTCCCATAGCCTGTCCTGTGGGTATCTGCTGATTCTTCAGAATGAGTTACAAAGAGCTTAACTTTCAGAATTAACAGAATTTTACGAGTCACTCTTCTTTATGCTGAATTGGAAAAAAAATATATTCTGGGGCAAAGCAAAAGGGAACTGGGTGTGGCAAACATTCCTAGACCCTGTTTTTCAGCGGCCCATGGCTCCCTGCTCCTGTTGTCATGCCAGTTGGATTTCCCAAAGCCCCTCGTCTGTGGCAAAGGTTTCATGGTGAAACAGCTGAGTCACAACTTTGCTGCTTCTCTCCAATTACAATTGTTATCATTTCATCTGACACGGAAAGTGTGTTGTTGGAAATAAAGTGTACGTTAGGAATAAGCTTTTTGGTAACAGGAAAACTGCTTTCATGAAGTGAAGATTTTTTTTCAAAATTTTGAAGCTAAGGTTATAAAGACAGAAAACTCCTCTCCCCTTTCTACCCTTACAATAATAAAAGCTAAAATATCAAAGTAAACAGCACTATAAATTTCTCATTCCAGGAACATGTCTTCCAGTTACTGTGCTTTATGTCCTCAGCACATGTGAATAGCTAATGATCCATGCCAGCCACCTGTCCTTTCTTTTCTCCCATCTTACATTGCTGATCTCATTGTCTCTCAACACCTCATTCAAAATCTTCACTATGAAGTCTTTTTGCCCCAATTCTTGTACTTCATGGTATATTAGTTTACATCTGAAACTTAAACAAAATTGCTCTCAGCTCATTGTCTGGGTACATTCTGTCTCCAACTGATTGGAGCAGAAGCAACCCCTTCCAATGTCTTTCCAGTATCTCTTCTGCTTGTTCCTTCCCACGCGCGATCTGCAGAATGTTGTTGTTGTTGTTAGGTGCCGTCAAGTCATGTCCAACTCACAGCGACCCCTCATAGGGTTTTCAATGGCTGATTATTTCAGGATTGCCTCAGGAGTGGATTACCATGTCCTTTGCCCATTTTGGGGGTGCTGGGAATCAGACCCCAGACCTCAGAGACTGCAGAGCAGTGATCTACCAACTGAGCTACATCCTCAGATCTCACTCATTTCCAGCTTGTCCCAACCAAATGCTCGCCAGACTGAGCTAAGAATAAAATCCCCGTTCTCTGAAGCTCATGTGAACAGACCCCAAAGTAGCCAAGGCCTTGCAAACTATTTAAATTTCATATTCCACCTCTACCCAAACATGACCTTGCTGAAATCATCTCCTATTAGATGACAAATCCGGATGTTTCTATTGCATGGTTGCTATTTGCCACATACTTCCTGGACAGGTTTCCAGGTAACCTTAATGGTTGTGTGCTTCTGGGGAAGGAGGAGTAGAAAACAACTCACCTCTTCAGTAAATGGTTTTTAAAATATAACAGCATTTAAAAGCCTTTAAAGAGCAGTTCCCTCCTCGGGCTCGCTCAGGCCCTGTTTGCTTTGTGATAGGAGCCCTTGTAATGCTTTGTGTTTGGCAACATCTGATGAGGACGGGAGGCAGGCTGAAAGGGCAGAAGATTGATTTTTCCTTTGTGAGGCTTACCATGAGGGGTGTGAGACAGAAATCACTTGGAGAAGGGGTAGTCAGTGAGGTTTTCCTCCCCATGTGCTCTTCATTTGTGCGTAAGGCTGAGCAGACTCCACTTCATCAAGTGCCTCCCTAGCCACAGTGTGGAGCAGTTTATCCAGTGGGTCTCAGGCAGGTTGCAGGGACCAGGAGGGTAAGGGGCTGGGGCTCCCACGGCCTTTCTGCCTACTCTTTTTTCCATCCAAAAGTTGCCAGGGAAAGGGACCCAAGTTCCTTGTGTTTTGATTTGGTGTGGTCAGAGAGTGACTATCCACGCTTACTCTGGCACAGATGGATTTTGCGGGTCAAAGTGGGCCTGACTGTCTAGTTTTAGAAAGCTCTGCCAGAGCTTGGGACTCACCTTCCCCACAGCAATGAGCAAGGATCTCGTGTTTACAATGGTTCCAGGCCCTGTGATTTCCTCCCCACAGGGCAGAAGGAGGAGGAGAAGGTACAGAGTGTCCAGGAGATCTCATAACTTCTGTCCCTTCGTTCTTGCCTAGTAAGGAAAATGTGCTGACAGGAGTGAGGGATTTATTGGTTGATTATGCTCTGAAAATATAATTTAAAAAAATTTCCCTATAAATCAAATCATTAGGTCTTCTGCATATAGTTTCATTTTTCCAAAACTATTTTTAAGCCATATACAAAAATACCTATACTATAGAGTGCATTTAAAATTATCTGTGAAGTATTTTCGCTTTGGTAAGGTTTTCTTTTTTTTTTCCCCCTTAGTACTTGGTGGTAAAACCCAGGGCCTCACACATGCTAGGAAAGTGCTCTACCACTGAGCTGCACTCCCTTTTTTATTTTATATTTTGAGACAGGGTCTTACTAAATTGCACACGGCTCCCTCTGACCTTGAACTTGAAACCTCCTGCCTTAGCCTCCCATATCACTGAGATTATAGGTATGTACCATGGTGTCTGGCAAAATATACCTTTTTTTTTCTTTTGTAATACTGGGGATCAAACCCAAGGTCACGTGAATGCCAGACAAGCATTCTACCACTGAGCTAGAGACATCCCAGCACTGGTAAAGTTTTTTTTTTTTTTTCCTTTAAGTGCTATTGTGATTCCCTTAAAAGATGTACACTCTTTACCTGATTTTTTGTGTGTGTGATGTCTATATCTGTAGAGGTGTATATCTCAAACTTTTTGAAATCAAGTACTCACATGGTATTTGGTGGTACCTAACAGCTGCTAAATTAATCTCACATCTCCTCTAGGTATTTTCACCCACCCTGTGTGCTTAGAGTGGAAATAGCCCAACTGTTCATGCATAGCAACCAGGTCCTCCCTCCAGCTGAGTCTTGCCCACAAGCTCTTCTACTTTGGAGTACAAATTGCTTCTTAAAGTTTAGGGAGAATTCTGTGACATAGCACTTCCTAGATCTTAAATGGGGCTGGGGTTTATAGTTCAGTTGATAAACTGCCACTCTGTACTTTCTGAGGCCCTGGGTTAGATCCTCAGCACCGCAAAAACAGAAGGACCTGGAAACTCACTCTGGAAACAATCCTGAAACAATCTGCCACTGAAAATACTATGAATAGCAGAGAAGAACTGACATAGTGCTGGGCATGGCACAGTGTCAGGGAGTGGTTTGTTCTGTTGTATATAGGGTCACTATGAGTTGGACCTGACTTGACAGCACCTAACAACAAGATCTTAAATAAAAATATGAACTCCCAGTGGATCTATGTGGTACCTAATTAAAATACTGTATGTACACATGTCTTTTAGAAGACATGAGAGGTTGGGATCATGTAAGTTTTTTACATGTATGATGAGAGTAACCATATATATCTGGTCTTCATTAACTCTCTGAAAATGAGGATTTCAAACTTCTACCAAACTGAGTTGTTAGGTGCCGTCAAGTCAGTATCTGACTCATAGCAACCCTCATAGGGTTTTCAATGGCTGACTGTTTCGGGATTACCTTGGGAATGGATTGCCAGGTCCTTCTCCCATTTTTGCAGTGCTGGGAATTGAACTCAGGACCTCAGAGAGGGATTTGGCTCAGTGGGTAGATCGCTGCGCTGCAGTCTCTGAGGACCCGAGTTCAATTCCCAGCACCGCAAAAATGGGAGAAGGACCTGGCAATCCACTCCCAAGACAATCCCGAAGCACTCAGCCATTGAAAACCCTATGAGGGTCGCTATGAGTCGGATACCGACTTGACGGCACCTAACAACAACAACAACAACCAAACTGAAGAATAGAGCATCATTGTTTGGCTTTGAAGACTCTGAAAGTACTGGCTTCCACAATTTTCTTAATTAACTGGGACTTCCAAGGATGGAATGATAGAAGCTAAATAGTTTATGTTAAGGCACATTGAGGCTTAACAAATCCCAGATTTCCAGCAGGATTTAACAGTGAGTCACATCAACTTTGAGTGGAAGTTTGATTGGGGAGCAGGGAGGAGCAAAACCCACTCTGTATGATTCCAGAAAGCATATCCCATAAAGAGCTATACAGTCCCCATGAATCAAAGGTTCTTGGACTCATTTTCTGCTACCTTACTACATATAATTAAAAATAGAGACTATTCAAAGCCACAGGATAAATATTAAAATTTCTCCTATGGTAGCTGCTTGGCTAATTAAAGTATTTTCAATTTTTCCTTTCTGTCCATGTATTGCCACCCTTCTAAGCATGTGCTTCGTCTTCTCGTTAGTTTTCTTAGCCCATCTGGCAAGGTGAGATGGGGCAGCTGTAGAGGTGGCCATCTGAGAGGGTGTAGGTACAAGGTTAGGGACAGCTGTAGCTAGAGCCAGAGCCAAGGAGAAGAAAGGGACAGCCCCAACAAGAGCTCCAGAGGGGTGGATTTCAAAATGCATTAGAACAGTTCCTTTTAGGTCCTGAGTACTTGGTACTCAGTTTATGGTTTGAACATATCCATCCTCTGGCTAGAGGGCTGGAGGCAGACAGACAGCTCATTAGGAAAATAACCAAAGAGCTAAATATAATGAAGGAAGTAGGCTAGGCAGCAGCAGATCCTGGGCAGACAAGGATGGTTCACAGTGCTTCACAGGAGATCAGAGGCCAAGCCAAACCAGTGTGTCTGTCTCTCAAAGGTCAACCATCTAGGGCTTTGTCAGACCAGGAAGGGAAGGGAGTTTCAAAGGGCCTTTTGTAGAGCACACATAGCTCTGGCCCCTGAGATTCAAATCAGGATCTGGAAACTTGTGGAGCAACTGCATGAGCACATGATGCTCAGAGACCAGCTAGGGCCTTCCATCCTCCCACCTTTGCTTTTTAGGAGCACTAAGATTTCCCTGCAGTTTGGAAAGAGATCATTAAAAAGCAAACAAAACTAAAGGAGAACTGTCTCAATTGTAATATTAAATATAAAAGTCATTTGCTTATTTGTAGGTAGAACCAAAAATGGTAGATAATATTTTTTTGTGGGCTGTTATTCAACAAACTATATAGGAAATATGTTTCCAAACCAAGACATTTTTGTTTCCATCATAGATCATACTGCCTAGTGGCTACATGGTGAATGCATTTACATGTGGGCTTCTAACAGAGGTTCAACTTCTGTGTGTATATATAAATATATATAAGGGATAGTCAAAAGATATGAATGTTTCAATTTAAAAAATTGATTACAGTAACAATTTATCACAGAACTGCTTCAAAAAGTGGCAAGAATGGTGGGATAAGTATATTTGAAGCCAGGGGTGTATTCTGAAGGAGATTAATGGCAATAAGTGTTTTACTATACTAATTTTTTTAGGAGAAGGACCTGGCAATCCACTCCCAAGGCAATCCCGAACAGTCAGCCATTGAAAACCCTATGAGGGTCGCTATGAGTTGGATACCGACTCGACAGCATCTAACAACAACAACAATACTAATTTTTAAAAACATTCATTATATTTCTTGATCACACTTCATAGTTCTCTCTCTCCATCTGTGTGTGTGTGTGTGTGTGTGTGTGTGTGTGTGTGTGTGTATACACACAAACCAAACCTATGAGTAGGTCAGGATTAAGCTTGCTAAAAATTGAAATATAACTTAACTTAGATTCTCACTTATTTCTGGATCCTAGCTTCTATGTATATTATCATTTCTTTGTTTTCCTTATAATGGCTAATGATGCTTCTGTGTTCTTTTCAATCTTCTGTGTTATTCTACCCCTGCCCCCCCCCCCAGAAAATTTAGGAATCATGATTGTGTTTTATCTTGCTCCTGAGTCTTTCAATCACCACATAGTTCTTGCTTGTTTTCTTTACCTAGTTTTACTGGAGTGGCCACCTGGAGGGCTTGGGCTCCTCTCTTTGTCAGGAGACTGTGCCCAGAGAGCAGAAGACCTAACTTCACCCTGTGTCACTCCCTACCTTCTAGGCTGTGGTCTCTGGCTTGTCTTTTAGGTTCTTTGAGATTCTCAGCTTTTGCAAGTGCTTACCTCACAGAGATGTTATGGACATCAAACAAAAGAATGGCTATCAAAGCACTACTCAAATATAAATTATGTGTTATTATTAGTAAAGTTTCTATTTTATGCCAAGACAAAGGGATATTCATTGGTAGTCATTCATTTGGCATGTTTTCTTTTTACTCTTATCACTCATTCTTTTTATGTGTTCTCCTTTCTATTTTTATCCATCGTTCTCTTCAAGTTTTATAAGGTTAAAATGATGTCAGTGTTGAGTCATAACTGAGTCAGTCATAGAGAATATGAATCAGTTGAAACTCAGGGCAGAATCATCTCAAGACCAGTAGAAATAGACACTACAGAGACAATGTCTGTTGGAGACAAAGAACCTTCTCTCATTGTAAAACTCTAAATGAAACCCTAAGTCAAGTTATAAGCTAGAACTTCTAGGGCAAAGAACCAGGAAACTCAATGGGCAATAAATATAGAGTCAGAGGAATTTACAAAAGCTGCAGAGGGCAATTTTGAACCTGCAGGCCTAGTAACCTATAATCATCCTTGAAGACAAGAATATCATAATCTCAGCAAGCTGAATAAAGGAGGCCAACCAGTGAATCAAGCCTATGGTTATGCAATGGCTTGCCTTGCAGTTCTGAAAGCTTGCTGACAATAGGTTCTCCCTCTATCCACCCTTTCATTGAAGTTTCTTGGTCCAGGAGGGTTGAACCTCTGTTAGAAGTCTATGGCTACATTAAATTCCTTATGCATTGCTCATTATCACCTGTCTTGTTTCTATTGTGGTTGATGTATTTATAAACCAGCAGTTCAGGCTCACATGTGAATCCTAGCACCTGGACTCCAACTTTGATTTTGAATCCTGGCCTCATTTAGAAGTGTAATACAACCCTTTACCCATTCTCAGAATGATGATGTTTTATGCTTAAAAGCATGAAACAAAGTACACAACATAGCAACGAAACGAATCATACTGAAAAATAGCTTTCAAACACTTTTTAAAAATATGTAAATGTTTTACATAGACGCTTCTTTATTAATATATTCAATGAAATCTACTAGTGGGTTTAATAAGTATCGTACCTTCAAAATAGCAACAAATTTACATTTTTACATATTTATTTTAAGCTGTTGATGACAACAGTGACAAAGTCAGAGGTAACTATTTTAGTTTGTTTCTTACCTCCATAATTAAAAGAAATACTGAGTTTCATTTACAGATTAGTAAAAATAAACAGTTCTTTTCCTCATCCAAATTTCTAGACCCCCAGATTTCTTTTCCCTCCCCTTCCTTCCTTCCTTTCTTCCTTCCTTCCTTCCTTCCTTCCTTCCATCTTTCCATTCCCTTCCCTTGTCTTCTCCAGTACTGGGGGGTTAAACCCAGGACCCTCCACCTGCTAAGCATGTGCTCCACCACTGAGTTACTCTCCCAGTCTCTCTTTTATTTTTTATTTTCAGACAGGGTATTGCTAAGTTATGCAGGCTGCCTCTGGCCTGGGACTTGTGATTGTCCTGCCTCAGCCTCCCAAGTCCTTGGGATTACAGGAATGTGCCAAAGCACTAGACCCCCAGATTTCTATCCAAGAGCTCTCCTGGATGTCTGTAGACCCCAGAGTAAGCACCTCTGCCAGATCATCTTCTTTGCTAACTTGTCTAAAGCTCAGTTACATGGACTAAGAAGAATAGCATTACCTGTGTTCCTGGAGTATCTACTTATAACCCCCAGCTTTCACAGCTTTTCCCTACCTGGCAGGCTTCTGCCATAGGAGATTAATGGCAACCAGTGGTAAAATTAATTTGGGATCTTGAGTTAATGTATACTGTACTTGCTTTTTGTTTGTGCCAAGGTTAACAGATGTCCCTACGACACGTACTGAAGGTTTGAGACTACTTGTCAAAAGGAACTGTTAGAGTAACCTCGATTTTGAGGGTATCTAGGCCCCTGGAAGGGAGCTGAGAAGGCCGGCACAAAAGTGGACTAATAGACAGATAAAGGCCAGCTAAGGCCCACATGAAGATGTAGCACGAAAGCAGGGCAGGCTGACATAAGAAGTATCTGGGCTGTGGCATGAGAGCCCAGCTTTGGCAGATGTGGGCAGGAGTGTTGCAACTGTTTTACCAGCACGGAACCGAGATACCACATGACAGAAATAAAAATAAATCCTACTTTTTATTTATTTTTTGACCTGAGGGAACTGGGCTTATTTTAGGGGTTAAAAAGAGGCAAAAAATGTACCGATTTGCACAATTAGGCATCATTTGTATAGAAGGGGTTCAGGAAAGCAAAAGGATTTAAAAGTCCTTGTAATCATGTGCTTTAACTTGTTTGGTTGCATAGTTTTAATTTTGACATAACTTTTTAGATACTATTACAATCCTTTTAATGTGTATACATTTTTCAACAAATTATACTGGCATTGGCCAAATTTTATGTACATAGATAAAAATGTATTTATGCAAAATATATATTAAACAGATATGTATATATAGTTTGGGCTGGGATTTAGCTCAGTTGGTAGAGTGCTGCGTTGCAGTCTTTGAAGTCCTGAGTTCAATTCCCAGTACCGCAAAAATGGGAGAAGGGCCTGGCAATCCACTCCCAAGGCAATCCTGAAAACAGTCAGCCATTGAAAACCCTATGAGGTTCACTATGAGTCGGATACTGACTTGATGGCACCTAACAACAACAACATATATAGTTTGAGATTTTTTGGTCTTTGAGTGTGTTATTAGCTAGTACACAAAAAAGAAGCCAGATAAACCGGCATCACTTTTTAAGAATAAGATCATAAGCCCAAGGCATGATACTGGAGTGCTCATGCTTCCTTACTTGTTTGTTCTTGAGTCATGCACACGATATTTCCAGATAAATATCTGAGGGAGCTACACGTGCTTTGATAAGGGTTGAGTCAAAACTGGATGTGAAAATGGCTATGAATAGAAAAATGGAATGTAAGCTGGTGGTAGGTTTAGGAAATGTGGAAATGAGATCATATCCAGAGAAAAACAAATTTACTTTTACTTTTGAAATAACCTCTTCTCGGAACTGGCAAAGAGCATGTGTCTAGCTGGTGGAAACCACTTAGGGTGTTAAAGGGTCTGCCAGGGATTCTGGGCAGTGGACCTTGTTGGCTTCTGGTGGAGGTAGAGGTTTGGGGGCAGCGAGGGGCTGAGGGATAAGCAGCCAGCTTTCGGGTTGGGGCTGGCTGGCCTTGTTCAAGGGCACATGCCTAATAGTGGTGTGAGTGTGCCCTGTGTTGTTCTCCCAGTCTCCTTTGATGTCTGTGTTTCTGAGAAGCAATGTAGTCTCACTTGTCCTCTGCTCGGTGGTTCCTGAGGTTAGGGAAAGCTCTGTAGCCATGCTTAATAAATACCACCCTCTGCACTCACTTGTGCTG
Organism: Pedetes capensis; assembly: GCA_007922755.1. Taxonomy (NCBI): domain Eukaryota; kingdom Metazoa; phylum Chordata; class Mammalia; order Rodentia; family Pedetidae; genus Pedetes; species Pedetes capensis. The sequence goes on from VMDO01005588.1 coordinate 93,105, forward strand.
AGCCTGCCATGGAGTTCTCTCTCTGTCTATCCCCTTTCACGGAGCCACGGTTCTATCCAGGGATGTAGTTTTAATTTTTAACCATGGGAAAAACACAGCCATGAAGTTTCCCTAGAACTGATCTTCATAGTGCTTTCAATGGAATTGTGAAACATTTAGGGTGCCTTGATCCCGTGAAGAATGTGTTCCCTGCTTTGCTTTATAGAAGTCATTTCCTTCCTGGAACATTTTAGAAACCACTGTACACAGCGTACTGGGAGCTGTAGGAGGATTAAGAATGACCTTTATCTGGGAAGCGAGGCAACACAACTACAGGAGATTCTGACCTATTTTCTTTTCATGTGGATCATGTTGCGCCTCTATGGAAAACACTGGCAGAGTCCCAGGCCAGCCTCAGGCAGTCCCTAAAAATTCTGAGTGAACTGGACTTCCATCAGTAGAAAACCTGTCTAACTATATGCCAGAGTAAACTGCAGCTAAAATCTGCTAAATGTGTCTCCTATTCAAAAGGGAGATTTTTGTTGTTGTTGTTGTTTGTTTGTTTGTTTTTTGAGAGAACACAAGGTAAGGAATGCGTGAGGATGATACCATTTCCTTACTCTTGTTATTACTTGATAGCTTGAAGAACACTTTCACAACAATTGTCTCATTTGACTTTTAAGACAGAAGGTAACAGCAATAATACTGTTGAGTTATACAATTATATAATAGATGTAATACACAACAGGGAATACTCATTTAAAAAATATCGGTATGTGTTAAATAGTTAATGAAATGGATATGGCAAGTAAAGGACGAATTATGTTGCACAAATACATTTCACTTAGAGAGAAAATAAACAGTGATAAAACTGCTACTACAGCCAGGTGCTGTGGCACATACCTGTAGCCCCAGTGACTTGGGAGTCTGAGGGAGAAGAATCGTGAGTTTGAAGCAAGAAGCAGGCTGTGCAATTTAGTAAGACCCTGTCTCAAAATGAAAAATAAAAAAGGTCCTGGTGATGCAGCTTAGTGTTAGAGGACTTGCCTAGCATGTTTGAAGCCCTGGGTTCAACCCTGCAGTACCACAAAACAACAACAAAAAACAACCAAGCAAAACTCCTACTATGAGCTAGGCATCACGCAGAGATCTTGACATACAATATTCCATTTGATCTTTAAAACTTGTTGATGGTATATTTTACAAAGAGAAAAAAAGAAAATATACAGAGCTGAGAGGTTTTATTGAGGGCGCATACTACTTGTAATCTAAGAGGTGAGTCTAATGTTTCCATAACTCCAAAGCCCATGGTCTTGCCTTTATACCATCTCAGGTAATAACCCTACCTCAGGTTTCACAAGATGGTTGCTGTCCGTCACTTTTTCTCTCTCCTTTTGCCTTTGCCACCTTTTCAATGAAATGTGGTCACTCTCTGGTCTAATTCTCCATGGTTCCTTTCATCATCATTATCATCATCACTACTGTCATCGTAAAGGTGATCACTTATTGACCCGATTTAGTGTAACTTATTATGGTTACTGTCTATAGCCATACCACCCTGGTGTCCAATCCAGTCAGATCTTGGGAGCTAAGCAGGGTTGGTCCTGGTTAGTCCCTGGATGAGAGACCACCTGGGAATAGAAGGTGCTATAGGACTGGGAGAAGGACCCAACAACCCACTCCCAAAACAATCTGCCATTGAAAACCTAAGGAGTAGTAGAGAAGCACTGACATAATGCCAGGGATAGCAGGGTGCCAGGGAGTTTTTCATTCTGTTGTATATAGGATTGCTATGAGTCAGATTTGACTTGATGGCACCTAACAATAAGAACAACAACATTATGATTACTTACAGATTTCTCTTCTTACTAGTGTTTTACCATATGTTCTTTGAAATTAGGTTTTGAGTCTTGCTTATTTTTATATCTTTAGCAACATTTTTCATACTGTTCTATATCTGTTATCTCTTCAGTAAATGTTTTTGAGTGAAACTAAGCAAGGAGAAATGCTTATAATCCAGAGACTTCATAAACTAGCATTGAAAAAATTTAATGTTCTAGCTAAAAGACAGCAGTATAAAGTACATTTTCTTTACTCCTTTCCTTGAAACCTACCAAAATGATTTTTTTAATGTATGAAACTTTGACATGAAAAGTCCATCTTAATGAGTTACTGTTGTTGTTGTTGTTAGGTGCCATCGAGTCAGTCTCCGACTCATAGTGACCCTCATAGGGTTTTCAATGGCTCACTGTTTCGGGATTGCCTTGGGAGTGGATTGCCAGGCCCTTCTCCCATTTTTGCGGTGCTGGGAATTGAACTCAGGACCTCAGAGACTGCAGCGCAGTGCTCTACCAACTGAGCTAAATCCCAGCCCCAATGAGAGTACGAGGATATAGCTAAAATCTCAAATCACATCATCTACCAATTATGGTGGACCTGGGCCGAGTCAAAAGAGTCTATAGAGAGTGGAGACACATTTTCTAGGTTCCAAACAGGATCCAAAGTCCTCTGAAAGTGACATTAAGAAGCCTTAGTCTCTTCATTCAAGCAAGGCCTGATGGTATGGATGGATGCAAGAGGAATGCAGAACATTTGGGGGTTGCTTCTACTTTGCTGAGAAGAAAGGGTAGTCAGATAGATGGAATGAAGTAATTGTGCAGGATATGTTTATTTTCTCCAAAAATAGAATTCCTATTTAGGAGGTAAAGCAGGGGATATGAAAAATCAGTTATGACACCCTACTTTACGATGGTTGAGCACATTCAAACAAACAGCTATAAATGAACACAAATAACCAAACAAAAGATTAGAGAGCTGAGAGTCTCCACTATGATCTTCACCCACTCTTACCCTGCTTAGAGAACCTACTCATTTGGAGGTCAGAGAATATGGAAAATGTAATGCTAAAAACTCTTGTTGGGAGTCAGACCTGATTTGAAGGCTGCAGCTGCCCTGATGACCTGACTCCTCTTTGTAATGTGTAAATAAATAGTGAACCAGGAGAATTGCACTTCTCTCAGAGTAGAGTCTATGTCTTCATGTAGAGTTGTTATTAGGTGCTGTTGAGTCAGTGTCGGATTCAAAGTGACCCTCCACACAACAGGCACTTCTCTGCTATTCATAGGGTTTTCAATGGCTGATTAGTTTTTGGGAGTGGGTTGCTGAGTCCTTCTCCCAAGTCTCCCACACCTGGTGTTCCCAGGGGGTCTCCCATCCAAGTACTACCCAGGCCTGACCCTGCTTAGCTTCTGAGATCTGGTGGGATCAGACACCACAGTGGTATGGCTGCAGCCGAAAGTGTAGCTCAAGCTGGCCTCGAACTCGTGATCTTCCTGTCTCATTTTCTTCAACAAGTTGGTTACCAGCATGCACCACCAGCCACATAGAGTCACACATACCAATAACAGTCAAAACAAATAAAGGCAAAACCCAAAAACATCAGAGATGCTGGGTCCTATGGCTCACACCTATCATCCTAGCTACTTGGGAGGCTGAGGCAAGAGGATTGCAGGTTTAAGGACAGAGGCAGCCTGCACAATTTAGTGATCCCATCTCAAAATAAAAAAAAATAAATAAAATAAAAAGAGCTGGTGGTGCAGCTTAGTGGTGGAGAACATGCCCTAGTATGCTTGAAGCTCTGGTGAAATCTCTAGTACAGAAAACAAACAAACAAAAACATCAGAGGAATAAAACCCTACATCCAAAAGGCAGATGAAGACTTCATTCTTCAGATTATTCCAGCAAACCAAAGAGTTTCAGGTGCATATTTATGTATATTCTCAAACTAAAAAAATATGCAAACTCTTTGGAAATGAATTTTAAAATGAAATATAGGAGGTCAAAAAATGAGGAAAAGAAGATAAAGTAAGTTAAAAGACTGAAGAAAGAAATTGAAGATAATGAAATCACCATACGTAAAAATCACATTAAAACAGACATTTATGAAAATATACTGAGTGATAGAGGTCAGACTAGAGAGAATAAAATAGCATGAGGGGGGCACAAATAAATGAAATTAGGAGAAGATGACAGCTATTAAAGACAGCCATCAGCCAGCCAGCATATGGGTTAATAGTTTCCCTGAAATAGAGTACAGAAGAAATGGAGCAGGAAAAAAAAATGCCTCAAATAAAACTCCACCTAAGTAAAGGATGATACAACTGTCCAGGCAAAAGAGATTTCAGGTGGTAAAACATCTGATTATAGAGTGGCCAACAGGAAGACACATAATAAGTTTCTGAACTACAGAGACAATCCATGAACAGATAAGCTGTTGTAAAAATTCTCTTTAAAGTGCTGAAAAGTAAAGATGTCACACTGAAGACAAAGGTGCGCCTGACTAATGCCATAATGTTTTTAGTAGCGTCATATGCTTATGAAAGCTGGACAGTGACAGAGGAGACAGAAGAATTGATGCTTTTGAATTGTGGTGCTAGTGAAGAATATTGAATATACCATGGACTGCCAAAAGAACCAACAGATTTGTCCTAGAAGAAATACAACCAGAGTGCTCTTTGGAAGCAAGGATGGCTAGACTGTGTCTGACATATTTTGGACATGTTGTCAGGAGGGACCAATCCCTGGAGAAAGACGTCATGTTTGGGAGAGCAGCAGGTCAACAAAAAAGGAAGACCCTCAACTAGATGGATTGACACAGTGTCTGCAACAATGGGCTTAAACATAAAATAAGACCATGTGCATGGCACAGTGTCGGGGCGTGTTTTGTCCTGTTGTACAGAGTCGCTATGGGTTAGACCTGACTTGACAGCATCTAACAATAACAATGAACAGACAGACAGAAAAAGCAAGATTTTTAAAACCAAGGGGGGGAGAAGAACAGGATAGTTTCAAATTTTTCAATGGAAATATTTAAGCAGAAGAAAAGGGGATAATAAGGCCAAGTTAACTAAGAGATGAATCAAAACAAAGTCTCAGAAAAGGGGAAGGCTAATGTCAAAGGCAAAGGTAGAGTCTTGAATCTACTTAAACATAGAGGGATACCAAATGCATGCAAATCATGGTTAATGAACAGAATGGAACTATGGTAAACCCTAAATATCTAAGTGTCATATAATAATAACATGCAACATCAAAATTCAAAATTGTGGATAGGGAATGAGGAAATTGGCTTCTCTTTTACTCTCTTGATTCACAGCACAGAGTCATAGCTACCACTAAAAGTTGCTGAATTCAAGAAACAAAATTTACTTTCTCACTTCTAGAAATTAATGGTGTACAATATTTCAAAGTTTTGGATTTGTAAATTATTTCTGAATATCCCTTAAACAGTCTTGGTCATTTATGGGTTTTAGAGGCTTTGAGATTTGATGCATGAGGCAAGGTAAGGTAGAGACTGTGAGAAGGGATTAATGATTACAATGTTAAGCCATTCAGATAAACAGACGAATTTCTCTGGCCATTGTTGGTGATGATCCCAGATTTTCATTATTAGGAATAATCTGAATCTCAAGAGTGATTAAAATATGAAAATATTTTAACTGATGGAATACCATGCACCTATTAACAAGAATGAAACAGGTCAAGAGGGATTCTCATAGAATGATGTTCAAGTAATGTTTCTAAGTAAAAGCTTAAGTTGCAGATTTACAGTTTGATATCCTATTAGAACAAAAGGAAAAACTGTGCATGGATATGTAATCTCAGTGGTTACTTCTGAAACCTGGTATTAGTAAGTTAGAATATAGACCATTTACTTTTTACCATATTCATTATGCACTATTTGGAATTTTTGCAAAGAGCAGAAATGATTTTTCCAACAGATTAAGAAAAAGAGGATACATTTTGTTTTTTATTGGATCATCATTGTGATTGCTGGGTCCCACCCACTTGGTTTAGAATTAAATAAAATTGGAATGGGGTCTGAGAGTTTGTATTTCTAAGAAATCTCCAGGTATTGCTGCTCTTGGTGGCCCGGAAGACACACCTGGTCTGAGGAACAATGGATTAGTATGGCTGCAGGGTCATCTGTATTGAGTATTATGGTCAGTTATCCTACCTCTGAAAACTCAGTGTAATAGGTAGGACAAACCTGTAGCAATAGTGCAGATTTCCCTTTGTTCAGGATTGAAGGGAGATCTAGATGCTGTGATATCAGGAAGGCCAGCAATAATAACCATGCTTTGCACCAACAAATGGGAACTTAATCTGCCATGGTGGATGGCATCTCACCTCCAGGCAGAAACAGGAGGAGATGGTTACACCAGGGAATAGAAGCTTGCAGTGACCTGTGGAATGGCCTTACGCCAAGGGCAGTGTGAGCAGAAAGGAAGGCATTTTCATGGCCAGCTGAGGTGTTTACCTGCTGGAAGAAGACAGGGCAGTGAGGAACACCTGGCTTAGAAGACAGGATGATAGAAACCTCACCGCCTATAAAAGGGTTTATTTCAATTCTCTTTGGGGAAAACTAAAGTTCATGGAGGCAGAATGTGGGTTGGCTGTGCAACCTTGCTGGGTTCCCTCAGTCACCAGGTAAATCTTGGCGATCAGCTCCAAGTCCAAGGATAAGCTCTTAAAGCCGGCTGACAGGAATGGGAATGCAGTGTGGAGACGGGACCTGGACTCTTCGTCTGTAGCTCATCCTGTGTGACCCTTCAGGCTTGTTTGTTCCTGGTGGTTTGGCCCACCTCACACTAAATGTGGTTTAAAGCAAGGATCTATTGAGAATGCCTGCAAAAATGTTTGGGAAAGGCACAAAGTGTTGTACATTGCCAAGTGGCGAAGAAAAGAGTCACTGTACTCACCTACTCTTGCTCACTTTCACTGGAAGAAGGGTTCCGCTGTAGCTTCTCTGACCCTTTTGCTTTTTCTTCCCAGCCCTGTTGTTTCAGTTCCTGATTGCTCACCAACAACCTCGTTAGAGTCACAACACATGGTTGGCCTGCCTGCTGACAGCACAGAGAGCTTGTTGGCAGTTTTAATAGTCCAGACATCGTTTCTTTTTTCTCAGGGAAACTGCCTTTCCATGACAGGGCTCTCTCCATGTGGCCCGCACCTCCTGCTATAACCTCACAAGCGTCCACCCAGGGAGGACACCAGCCAGGCTTGGCCCTCCTCTCTGTGCACTAATTATGCACCAGCTTCTGAGCTCTAGGAAGATGGATCACTTGATCATTCCTAGGAAAGGCAATCAGTGTTCTTCCCTAGCTTAAACTTTTCATGTGAAATCTCATGGACTAGTTTGAGGTTGCTTGGCCCACAAAAAGTGGTATCTCTCAGTTCTAGAAACTTTACTCAGGAGGAATTAGCAAGATAAGGACACTAGATAAGAACCTCAAATATCAAAATGTCTCTGATAAGAAAATAAACTGAAAAGCCTAGACTTCAAGGGGGACTCATGCCTGGCTTCATCTCCCCAGAAATGCTTAATAAAGGCAAAGCAACCACTGAGGGAATAACTTCAACAACAAAAGAGAAAGACCCTAAATAGCTTTTTGGATAAATATGCAGTCAGTGAGTGTTAAAGGTGGCCTGACTGCCAGGCTTTTCTGACACATTCTCTCTTTCCGGTACTCTCTTCTCATGCAACAAGTATCAGCTTCATGCTGCTTCCCCCAGGGAGGCCTTACCACATTCCCTCATGGCACTAGGGCCCCTTGTTACTTTTTCTCACAGCTAACCTTATTTTGAAGCATTTGCCACAGTTGGAATCAATTTGTGTAATTCACATTTGTTTTGTTCAGTGGTGGTTTCCTGCCATCAAGCACAAAACCTAGGTGCACATAAATATTCTCTGAAGGAATGCACGAATGCTGTTATTGAAGAACTCATGAAAGTATGCCACTGCTTAACACAGGATTGTCTAGCAGCTTTGGTTGAAGTCACAAAATGATCAATGCCATGTTCTACCTCCACAGTAGAAAGGGAGATCCTAAACTATGCATGCTGGACTTGCAGAAGGGACAGTCAAAACGCTAGTCTTGCTCATCTTGGCCTCTGGCTCCTCTTATTGGCAGAAGGGGCAGGAGTTGAAAAGTCAGCTGACTTTGGAGACTAGAGGGGTTCTACATACAGCTGATGTTGGGCTCTCCTTTCCCACAGGCTAAGGAGCTTCATGAAGCCCTCTTAGAAAAACTGATTAGTGACTCTTCAAGATTGGGGATGTGTGATTCACACCTGCAAATAAATCTATGGCAGAGTTGGGGGATGCATTTAGGAAGTTACTGCACTCTCAGCAAAGGCCAAAAGTCCTTGTTTCTGGCTGGGTGGGCAGCCAGATATAACACTGCTAAGAGGCATGCTACCCCGTGTGTCTGTCAGCCTGGCATACTGTGGGGATTTGTATGTTGCTGTGATGCTGAAAGCTATGCCATCAGTATCTCAGATACAACCAGGGCCACCTACAGTGGACAGGTTTCAGCTGAGCTTCCAGACTCAGACAGACTAGGGAGAAGGACCCGGCAGGCCATTCCTGAAACAATTAGCCATTGAAAACCTTATGAATGGCAGAGAAGCACTGTCAAATACAGTGCCAGAAAATGAGCCTCCAAGCTGGAAAGCATTCAAGAAACAACTGGGGAAGAGTTGCCTCCTCAATGTAGAGTTGACCTTAATGACAGGAATGGAGTAAAGAAAGCCCTTGGGACTTCCTTTTGCTGATGCGGCATCACCCAAAATGAGAAGAAACATGGTGGCTGCAATAATGGGCTCAAATATAAAAAGTTTGTGTACATGGCACAGTGTTGGGTAGTGTTTCATCCTGCTGTACGTAGGGTCACCATGAGTTGACAAAGTGGCATGCTGGCCTGGCCATTTAAAAAGGTGCCCTAAATGACCAGCTTCTGCCTGAGGAGGCCAGGGTATGCTATGGGAGGCAGATGCAGAAGGGGTGCTGTGAAGGCTGGCTGAAGAGAAGAATCTGCTAACATGTGGAGAGGCCAGGGAAGAGCCCAAAGAGCCCAGGGAGAACCAGGGAAAACCAAGGCCAATTTCCAAGGAGCCATACAAGACATCTGTGCCTTACAGCTCCCCTATTCTGTGTTCCTTCAACCCTGGGGAAGCTGAGTGGTGGGAGGAATGGGGAGGATGGCAAGAAGTACATGATTTCTAACCCAAAGTAGGCCAAAGCTAGAAGAAGGAAGAAGCTTCCATTTTAAATACACTTTAGAGTTCTGGCTATTATATAAGACTGTACTTGTAGTTACTGAAATGAGACATATGCTAAAAGAGTCCATGAGACTTATCTCAGAGTAGGTGCTTTGGAGAAATTATGGGACGTGGCAGAAATTTTATCTCTGAAAGCAAACAGCCCCCAAAGTGGGTTTGCAGGGGAACAAGTGAGAACAGTGTTATGATTGCCCTACCCAGTCCCTCTAGTTCAGCACAACAATAGTTAAATCTCACATGACTGTGGTGTATAGGTATTATCCTAATTTATCAGTGATGAACAGAAGATCCAGGGGCTTAGGCAAATTGCCCTGGGTCACAGGTTGGTAAGTCCAGAATTAGGATTTAGACCCAGTGCATAGGACTCCATGTTCTAATCTTTTCCTGCAAAGCATTTCAACCTTGTTTCCCAAACTTTTCATGTCTTGCTTTTAGGTCCATGTTTCTGAACTGGCCTTCTTACCACTTATAAGCCAGGGCACCTTTACCCAAAGATAAGGGAAAAAATGTTAAGATGTTCACATTAATATAGGAGAGGAACAGGATAGTTCATTTAGGCAAGAAAAGTGAGTTAACGGAGGAGCAGGTGGATGGTAATAATTGGCTACCACAGCAACACAGACTTGTCAACAGGGGCAGAGAGGAAGGAAGGGTAGGCATGGATGGAAAGGTGGCTTTCCTAAGAGTCCCCAGTGTCCCCTAGCAGCTGTTCTCAGCTGCAGAGTTCTGTAGCTCAGGTGGCCACAAGACCCCTGGAGGCCCTCTTGGTTCTCCTTAGGCAGTTTGATTTCAATAAACTATAATTGGGAGGAGACAGTAAAGCTTACAGGTGTAAGTGGGAGTCATTTTCACAGCAGTCATTTTTCCCATAGGCATCTTTCCTGTAATGAATCATGTCAGTCCCCTCTAGTAACTAGGTGGCAAGAAGCATGTAGACTTACAGACAAAAAGGCTCTTTTAAAAATTGTCCCTTATAAAGACAACTGAAGGCCTGCAGCCATACAACTATTGTGTCCCATTCCATCAGATCTTGGAAGCTAAGCAGGGTCGGGCCTGGTTAGTACTTGAATGGGAGACCGCCTGGGCCTACCAGCTGCTTTAGGCTTGGGTGAAAGACCTGGCAGCTCACTCCCAAAAAACTATCAGCCACTGAAAATCCTATGAATAGCAGAGAAGCACTGACAATAGTGTTTCACCTGTTGTATGTAGGGTCCCTATGAGTCTGACACCAACCTGACGGCACCTAACAACAACAAAGACAACTGGAAAAGAGAATAGCAGAAATATTCAAAGTCAAGCTCAAGTTTGAAACAAATGTATCAGCACTATGTATAAGTTAGTGATAGCCATGATGCTAAAAGAAACTAACACTGTAGTTGAAAATCAGGAGCAGAGCCTTTAAAGCCTTCTGGGTTATGTCTATCTAGGATGGGAGCTCAGTCACAGTCAGGCAAAAATCTAACCTAATCGGGTTGTTCAGTTCTGGCTAGCTGCTTTGTCAGGTATATTGCTACAAAATTTTCCACATACAAAAAAAGATGGAAAGAAATATTTTGAAAATATGCAATAAAATGAATACAGAAAATTTACTAGGTGTCTGGTGCCTCTCTACATGTGCATTATCATGACCATCTCTGAAGTAGGTACTATCCCATTCACAGATGGGAAACCCAGGCAGAAGGCTTTATATACTTGACCACAGTCTGCAGCTTGTGAGCAGTGGAGCCAGGACTCTATTATGTCAGGCTGTCTGGCTTGACTCTGTGCTGTGAACTGCCAGGCCAACTGCATGGGCTGTGGCACAGCTTATTTGGCTTTTACTACTCTCTGTCTGTACCATTTTCCAGTACTGGCTGCTGGTCTGTTCTCAGCCCTGCCTAGGAAGAGTGTGTAATTTCATTCTGTTCTGTCATGTGCTGTCACTTAGACACTTCATTTCATCATGTACAAAATGAAGGTGTTTTTTGTGGATACTGTTGATGGACACTGCTAGCTCTATTGTTACAGGAATCCCCAAATCCTTCAATTATCCTCAGAGTTTCTACCACTGAGAAGGTTACACAGGTTCGTGAAATAAATGTTGATCAAACATGTGGAATTTAAAGAAACGTCAGGGTGGTGATGCTTTAATGAGATAGAAAATCAAAACACAAATTTTAAACTGCTATCCTCCAACATGTCCTATGAGAAGTGACAGAAAGCTTTTAGAAAGATTAAGAAATGCAATCAGAACCTACCCACTATTTATGGAAAATAATAAAACCTTTAAAACCACTTCAGAGCCAGGTGCTGTGCCACATACTTCTTATCTCAGCAACTTGGGAGGCTGAGGCAGGAGGATCTTGAGGCCAGAGGCAGCCTGCACAACTTAGCAAGATCTTGTCTCAAAAAAATAGAAAAAATTGTTGAGGGTGTAGCTCAGTGGTAGAGGACTTGTCCAGCAAGTGCAAAGCCCTGGGTTCAACCTCCTAGTACTGCAAATAGATAAACTTTAAAAAAACAAATAAGTAAAATAAAAATAAAAAAATAACATTTCATTTCATATTCCAAATTATTGTAGATTGTTTAGATGCTAGATTCTAGAGGTAAATAGAAGTGTGAATGGTAATACTGGAAAAAGATGTCCCCTTTGAAGATTCCTAGTTAGTTATGGCAAAAAGACTCCCAAAATAAGTAGTCTGCTATGGACACCAATTTCCATTGTTAATCAATGCCTAAATCATGACTTTGGGAAGATAAAGCAGCAAGGCACAGAAACCTGAGTGATACAGTGGATTCTTGAAAAATCTAAATTCTCTGGCCATATGAATTTAAGATACAACCTGTATGAATAGTCTGCTTCGTTCATTTCCAAGCACCTTTTATATGCTATTACCAAGCACCTTTTATATGCTAGACATTAAACTAGAGGATGGGGACACCCTGGTGAATAAGACACTCTCAGTTCTCATGAAACTCAATAATGCAACTAGTATCTAGTTACAATTATGATAAGTGCCACAAAGGAGAAGTATAAAATGAAAGAAAGAATATGCCAAGGTGATCTGAACTAGTCTGGAAGGTTAAGGAATGCTTAAGAGAAGATCTTAATGTTGACTCTAAGGAAGGGGAAGAAGGCAGAGGTACTGGTGCAGAGCTGACTTAGCATGTAAGGCTTTGGGATGGAAGTAGCAATGTGTATTGGAGAACTTTAAGGTGGCCTGTGTGACTGGGGTACAGGCAGTGGGAGTGGCAGGAAATGAGACTGGTAAGGTAGGTCAGGCTGCCCATGTTAACACCACAATGGAATTCTGTACACTCAGCTGCAACAGCAGTTAGCCATTCCTTCGGAAACCCCAGCTTCTAACACACTGGCTGAGGGAAACATGCTGGCTAGTTATGTGGTTCTTCTTTAGGAAGCACTCCCCTCCATTTCACAGACCTATCTGTGAAGTTCTTATTGTCCATCTACAAATGTCCACACTGTACCCACAATCTAATGACAGTAAGAAAAACCAGCCTAGCTGGTCAGTTGAATCAGGCAGGCAGGAGTTGAAAATGATACATCTCCACTGCCACACACACACAATAGAATCATCTGATCTTCAACTTGAGAATTAAGCAATCATAAAATATCAAGAGCCACCTGTTGCCACTGCTAGCCTCTTGGTCCATTCTCAGAAAGGCAAAACCAGAAGAGCAGGTACATGCATGTCTAGCATTCAATAAAACATGTCCCAAACACCCCATCTTGAAACTTCAAGCCTCTTTCTGCCTTTGTCCCCTTTGCAATAAATGAAAATGGGCTTACTCTTACCTGAAAAAACAATGCTTCAACAAATATTCCTTATTGCATTTGAGCAGATAATCAATCCGTGATTTAGATAGCTATTTTTTCACAGAACTCCCATATCCTTTCATAACGAAACCTCTTCCACAGGCCAGTAAGGAGGACTATTTTCACTTTAACACTGAGGACAAAGTCAGGTTAAAAGGCAAGTCCAATGCCAGATGTCTGATGGAGAAATGGCTGGTAGGGCTGATGAAACACAATGATGATTTTTGACAATCCTTGTAACCCTAACCCACGTCCTTGCTGGCACTAATTGTGCCAGGTTTTTAATATCAATGTTTGGGGCTTCCTGATTTTTCTCCTACATTAGTCCTTCCTGAAAACTTAGAAACTGGAGGTTAAGGATTCAGCTTGGATTTTCTTATGTCTAATTCAAAATGGATTGCTGAGCATGGTGGCACACACCTGTAATCTCAGCCACCCAGGAGGTGGAGGCAAGGTTTAAGAGCAGAGGCAGCCTCTGTAATTTAGCAAGACCCTGTCTCAGTTTAAACAAATGAAAAAGGGGGTGGGGGTACTGCCCAATGACAGAGCGCTTACAAAGTAGGTGCAAGGCCCTGGTTCAGCCTCTCAGTCCTTAGAAGACTGGGCCCTTCCCTCCCACCTCGACTCGCACTGTCCCCTTTCAGATACCCCATTGTTAAAATTGAACACATTCAAAAGGAAAGGGAAAATAGAGGAAAGCACGTTGTCTCATAAAGTATTTTGACCTCATTTCAGACAAACCAACTCATTAAGAATAATCCAATAGATAGAACCCTGGCTCCTGTATTCTACCTCTTTGGAATCAAAAGGGTTTATGTAGCCTGGTGATATCACTGGAGTTGTCACTTTGTGAAGATTAGCCTTGCCCTATATACACATGGAAGGGCTGAGATTTATCTCAGTTGGTAGAACTCCGCTCTGTAGTCTCTGAGGTCCTGAGTTTGATTCCCAGCACCACAAAAATGGGAGAAGGACACGGCAATCCACTCCTGAGGCAATCCCGAAACAATCAGCCATTGAAAACCTTATGAGGGTCACTGTGAGTTGGATACGACTCAACAGCACCTAACAACAACATATAGACATGGGACGCAATATGGAGAAGTGGTTAAGAAAACAAACACATCAGGAGGCGCTTCCCAGGTGCCACCATTTAGCAGCCATGTGATGGCAGGTTTCTTTTCTAAGCCTCAGTGTACTTGCATATAAAATGGAGATAATTGATAGTGAAGAGCAATGGGATAAAACATGCAAAAATCCAACAAATAGGAAAACCTCAATAAGTAGTAGTAATAGGAAGTACTGTTCCCCATTGATGTTGTCTCTGAAGGGCATGTCCTACAATTACAAAACAGGCAGGGGCTTGGTGCAAACACTCTGTTCCCATTTCCTAGAGTCACCAACAAGTCATATCTCTGTCTCAGGAAGATTATTTACATTAGGGCATCAGAAAACAGTTTGTCATGGGCTTTGTTTTCCTTTTCTTTCTTTTTTCTTCCTTCCTTCCTTTCTTTTTTTTTCTTTTTTCTTTTTTTTTTTTTAAGGAAGTGAGACAAAAGAAAAATGAGTACCAGAATTGCAAAGTTAACATTTTTATTGAACTGAAATTGGTGTAGAACAACAGGGGCCACCACAGCTGCTGAGCTCAGGAACAACTGAAAAGCCCCGGTGACATTTTACCCTTGAGAGGCCAGACATGGTTCGGGTGGAAACGGTATAGAGAGATATGTCTATATTCTTTAACACTTCAAAATGAGCCTTACACAGCCTTGTTCAAATCCCAGTTTACAAAGAACATTGAAAACATCTGTGGCCTTCATTTAGTAGAGTCAGTTAATATTTTTTCCCCAAACCTTCCTCTCAAAGTGCTGGCTATAAATTTTTCCCTATCCAGTACATATAAGAAAAGGATTTAGTAACATTTGGGTAAGTAATAAACTGTAAGAATTTCAAAAGTAGTAAAGGTATATACTAAGCATACTGACAACACTCACACTGTTGGTTAACTGGCTAAAGAGTTTCAGCCAACTTCCAGAAGCAAAGAATGCACTAGTGGGAAGGGTAAGGCACCAGGCAGAATGTCTGAACTGACAGACCATTTTCCTCTAAGTCTCATTTCAACATCTTGCTTATACATGCAAATGTGCATTTGTTTTACATTATGAAGTGAAATACTTTAAGGGAAAGGAAAAGTTGTATAGATATTGTAAGATCAGAGAGGAAAGAAAATTAATACTGAATTTTATAATCAATGCATGTGGTAATGATAAAAACTGACCACACCAATAACTTTTGTGACAGTAAGTACTGAATATCTTTTACTACTTAAAAAGTTGAAAGTTGACCCCTCTACACAATTTCAAGGGAAATAAATAACCAACAAGACAGGAGATAAAATCTCCACATTAAAAAACAAAAACAAAAACAAAAAATCACACACACGTAGTTAATGTTCTTTCAGTTTGGTTTAAATTAGCTATCCACTCAATATGAAGTTTCTGGGCATTGGTAAAAATCTTCAAAAGTTCAAATTATTTTAGATAAAATGTGATAAAGAAAACAACAGTACAACTCATTCTTCAATTTTGACAATTACTCTTCCTCCTCCCCCAAACAAAAACAAACACCAAAATTCTTCCACCAGAGTAACTCATAAGTGGCCACTCATTCCTGCACCAATCATTTGCAAGAATCTAAAAATCTTCAGGTAGGGGGTGAAAAATGATTACAAATATTTTAATAGGTTCAGGCCCATCTTTGAAAGGGACACAACCTTGGGTAAGAGTAGATTCAGAGATTTGCAGCTTTCAAATTTGCAACTGATAAACATTTTTCAAGAATCTGCCCAATGTATACAACATTTAAATTAAGGCCTTTAATGATATGTGGTCAAGTCTATAGGTATGAAAGGCTGGATTTCCATAAAGCATCTCCAGCTTCCATTGTTACCCAACTTGTAAACCAGAAGATGTGCTGATGTAGGTGGGTAGGAGCTCCAAGAAGTAATGATTAACCAACTGGAAGGCTTGTTTGTAAACAGGTTCTGAAATAAGAGTTGGCAGTGAAACAACTGAGGGAATGCCTCAGATCATGCAGAAGGGAAAAATGATTTGCAACTGCTGGCAGGGATAGGCTTAAAAAAAAAACAAATCAATAGTTGACCTTCAGTTCAAGATTTCGAGATTGAGAGACTTAAAAGATTAGAGCTACATCCAAGCCAATATTTCACATACTTTAGCTTGCAAAAGTCACCTACAGAAAACATGAAAATGCAAATACCTGGGCCCTACCCACCGATGATTTTTTAATTCGGGTAATGCAAGTGATCTGAGAACCTTGCTTTTGAGAAACATTGCTCATAGAAAATAGCAGCACACTATCTTTGATTAAAAGGCCAAGATGTCTAAGAAATAACACCAATGAGGTCATTACCTATAGACAAACCCCTCAGGAGATTCTTATCACAATAATAAGACCAGATTTATCTCCAGTTAGGTTTCCTTTTGTTTTTTTTTAACTGAAAGTTTGAAGTAAATTAACATTTAATAATGATTGTACCAATTCTGAGGTAAAAGGAAGAGCACCAGGGATCTCAAGGCTGAAAGAAGTAGAATTCCCTACTTTCTGCAGTAATGTTTTAGAGTTGTACTGTGAAAGGCTGTCATTTCCATCTTTGTATAGCCATGTATACGTTTGTGTATTCTTAATATTTTATTTAACCTCTCCAGTTAATATTTTAGGAAAAACTTCAAAGAGAAAGTTAATCTACATATTCTGTCATGTTTCTAGGTACCAACATTTTCTGGTTTACAGTGATACACAACAAAGTTATTTATTTATTTTCTTGGATGCTGGAGACAAACATCTTTATTAAAGATACTACCAAAATTTTGGCAAACATTTCAAAACAGATTTGTAAACATAATGCTTCCCTTTTCAACTGGCAGCACTTTGAAAAGACAATACAATAAGACAACACAACTTGAATCAACATTGCTTCAAAATCCTTATATTTTTGACCACATAACTT